>QJPP01006927.1:0-118489 GCA_003996215.1 Jaltomata sinuosa
GTGATCTCGAGTCCCGTGTTTCATATAGGGGGTAACCTCGGGGTGTGACAAGTACTTACCACACTTGAAAGAGTGTTATTATCCTCTTTTTATTGATGCCTTGCAAAGCTTAAGTACCCCCTACACATACACCAACAAGAAAAGAAGAAGTCTCTTAAATGTTACACAATTTCTATGTTTCCAACCTTAAGGAAGGGGCTGCCATAGTTCATGTATTTCTTACCATAGGATATCCTGGATATATGTAGTAGATTAGTACCAAAATAATAAGTTATTTAACTAACCTTAAGCTTGAATGAATCTTGATTTTCTTAGAACCCTAAAGGGAGAGAGGGGCTGCCAAGAGGAAAGAAGATAAGAGAGAGTTCTAGTAAAATGTTTCCAGCTTTTTATGATCAATATTGATCAACAAAAGGTCTGTATAAGGGGGCCTATTTGGCCAACTTTTTTGAGTAGATTTGGGCCAAAATGGGTCAAGAAACTTGGGCCAAAATTATCCTTTTCTTGGGCCTCAAAAGGGTTAAGTTTTGTGGCTGATTTTGGGCTTCTCTTGGGTCAAAATGTGGTCAACATTTGTGGCTATCCTTTGTAGTTGTTTTGGATAGATTTGGTTGTACTTTGATGGGAAAACTTTAAGCTTCATTTGGGCTACCATTAGGTCTAATAATCCATGGTGTTGTTTCCCGTAATCGGCCTTCAGAAGTTTGTTCGTTAGCGTAGGTAGGTGATGCACCTACTTGTCACCTAACAACTTAGATAAGTCGAGCAAGCACCTCACTTGTTTTATCTCATTTTCAAAACCCTCATCCTTATACTTTAACTTAACACTTATATACATTTGGCTAGTTTAAATTCTAGGCCAAAGTACCCCTTCACACTCTCGAGATCAAGTACCTTCGTCGATATTAACCTAGTCATATAGGTTTTGAAAGGTACGGGGTTTTACATTTCCACCCGAGGCTGTCTTCTCCAAATTTGACCAAAGTCAACCTCACAAGCCAAGCTGGCTTGGAAACACAGAAAATAACATAAAACCAAATTGACAGCAGCTACACCCAGACCAAAGGTCCCATTAAACCAACATCTCCATTTCGGAGCCAATAGAACTGTTGAAATTTAATTCTGAGCATGTTTACCAGGAAAGTTGACCGAAGTCAAAGATTTTTTAAGTTGAAGCTCTAACATAGGGAAATGGCCATAACGACCTAACGAATGGCCCGGGCACCAAATTGTCAGTCTTGACAAGTCATAAATGACTTGTAGCCACTGAGGGAAAGCTAAAAATGCAGAAATAAACACAAAAAAATAGAAAAGAATGTGAAGGGTCATTACAGCTTTTGCGGTAAAGCATCGCATTTATAGACTCCATATTTGCAGACTCTGCATTTGCGGACAATCCTCTACTTTAGTGGAGGTATGTTTATTTGGGGACCTCCACTTTTGTAGAGTTTCTATCGCTTTTGCAACATTCGCATTTGTGAAGATTTCCTCCAATTTGCGAAGGCACGGGTGAATAGTGACCTCCGCATTTGCAAGGAAAATCTCTATATGCAGAGATAGTTGTTATTAAAACTTCTTCTTCATTTTTAAAATACCCCAAATCAAAATCCTCCATTTCTATAGAGATCTAAGCACCAAAGTCAGTGTGGGGTCACCATTTTCTAGTTGGCGCAACATTTTCTTGTCTGTGGTCGATTCCTCTCTTCGAATTATAAGTTCTGGCCCTTAATTCTGTTTAATTTCTTAGTTAGTTTTTGTTTTGTTTCTTGGGTTTGGAGGATATTTTGTGATTGATTTTGATCTTGTTTTTTCTCAATAAATTGAGCATATAATCCTTGTCCCACGAGGAATATTTTTCCCAGTTTTATTTTTGAAATTCGCATGCGGGCCCCATGGGTGATTTTTCATCCGATTTCTAACCCAAATTGTTTTTTGCAATATGGGCATCATTGTTTATATTTTAATTAATAGATTATTATTATGGTAGCATGGCAGCAGTCGGAGGCTTCCTAAAAAGGAAAAACTCTGATCTAGTGGGTGTGAGCGCGCGTGATCAG
Source organism: Jaltomata sinuosa (assembly GCA_003996215.1). Classification (NCBI taxonomy): domain Eukaryota; kingdom Viridiplantae; phylum Streptophyta; class Magnoliopsida; order Solanales; family Solanaceae; genus Jaltomata; species Jaltomata sinuosa. The sequence continues at coordinate 2,058 of QJPP01006927.1, forward strand.
CTTCCAGGTAAGCTACGACTTACTTACTTCTAGACTTAGCCCGTATAAGATAATGGTATGGTTATTGCTAATTTTTTGTGTGAAGTTATAGATTGGATAATATTTATTTAGGGATTTTGATAATGATAGTCGGTTTAGGGCTTTAGCTAAGATTCAGGGATTGGGAACCTTAGTATTATCCTTGCTTGTACTCATAGGTCTTAGCGTAGTAGGTGTAGTGCCTTAGTTGTGTTTAATTACAAATCCTTACTTGCCTTAGCTTAGTTAGTCAGCCTTGGGGTGTTGGGGTGGTGCACTTAGATATCAGTAGTATGGAATTCCTAGTAGTTCTTGTGATAGGTTAGAAGCTTGTTTTAAACATTTTTGCTTAATCATTATGTTTTTGTCTTGTTATTCATATTTATTTATGGGCCCGAGGTCGTTTGCATTGGAATTTTTTAGACCCCAGGTTAGTTTACCTATTCCTTAACTCGTTTCAATTCATTTCTTCTTTTAGCCGATTTAGCATGAGTTATTCCACGTTAGTTAGGTTTTGGGGTAGTTATTGCCTTAGAGTAAGTTTATGCAGGAGGTTGTTAAGAGTTTGGTCCTTTTTGGTGCTATTGTTGGAATATTGACCTTCCCCTAACTTGTGGTCTTAGTTTCTTTAATGCAAATTAACTAGGTGCGATTATTCTTTCGTGTTCTTGTATTATGGTTGTTTTTCACATGGCATATGAAAGATTTGGTTTAAGACACTATTTTTTATTTCAAAATGGATTTTTAAGAACTGTCTTGGTACTTGACTTATCACGGGAAAACCAGCTATATTTTTAAGAAGTATTGTTTTGAAATAAACTTGCATGCCTGAGGGAAAGTGTTTACTGGTATTTTAAACTTGCATGCCTGAGGGAAAGTGTTTTGGGCGGTTTTATTGATTATCATCAGGATATGGTTATTGAGATACAATTCAAAATTAGTATACAAATTTTGTGAGTCCCTCATGGGTCCTGCTTTTGCAAGCTACGACTGGAGGAGGAGTATACGATACTATTGGCCCTTGGCACGAATCATATGGCATATCATGGCATGATCCCACCCGCATTACCTTATTAGGTTGATTGGTAGTCGCTATTGTCTGATGTTTTATCCTCTGGACTTATGGAGGGTCTGGCTGGGTCTATTATTTGTTGTTTGTACCTTCTGGACTTATGGGAGTCCGATTAGTTTATTCTCTGATTTTGTGTACCTTCCGGGCTTATGGGGGCTCTGTTAGGTTGTAGCTGGACTATTTTACTTTACATTACATCACATTGCTTTACTTTTCATGTTTTACATTTTGCTCAACTCATTATCTTCTGCCTTATTATTTTATAGTTATGACTTGTACCCTTTTACTAGCCTCCTCTTAATTTCCTTGAAGTATATTCTTATTTTTTGTACTTTTATCTTATTAAGCTTTGTCGGCCTATTATTCCTACAGAGTACTACGTGTTTTGGTACTCATGCTATACTTTTGCATTTTTTTCTTGATGTAGAACCTGGCATGAGTTATCGCTATCTTGGTGCAGAGTTTCTATTTAAGAGATCTAGGGTGAGCTTCTGGTATCCGGAGATGACTTGTCTCCTTCTACTTTGGGATTAGTCCCCTTTTGCATTTCCGCAGACTATCTTGTATTGCATATTTGTATCTATCTAGTACTCCTTATGTTGTAGCAACTTTTGTACCGGCTGATACTAGGTTTTGGGGTTTCCTTTATGAATTGATCCTTATTTTCGCATTATTCTGTTCTATGCTCTTATTTTTTTCTCTAATGTGTATTGGGTTGTTCCACTTTCAAGTTGTGCATCATGTTAGCTCGCTACTCGCTATTCCGAGCTAAGAGTTTCAGCTTACCTACTGGTGGGAGGTAGTAGGTGCAATCACAACCTAAGAAATCAGGTCATGACAGATTGGTATCAAAGCCCTGGGTTCACCAATATCATTAGTACAAGAGCATGTGCCTAGTAGAGTCTCACAGATAAGTATGATAACGTCCATATCCTATCCTTGGGAGGCTGTAGGGCATTCTAAGGAAAAATTCCATCTTTTTGATAATTTATCGTGCATTTCTGACTTTTGTCAACTTTTAAGTGATGTTTGTTTCATTCTTTCTCAGATGGTTAGGATGAGAGCCTCGCATCCGAGAGCGAAGCCCCCATGCCGGCAGCTAGGGTCCCATACTAGGGCAGAGGTAGAGGTCGACCTTGAGGTCAAGGTTAGGGATGAGTGGCAGCACCAACTCAAGGCTAGGATAGAGAGTCATGACCTGAGCTCATATATGATCAGGAGCCTGAGATTGCTCCATAGTTGGTACCACAGGATCCGCCTCTGTAGTTTCCAGTGGGGCAGGGACCAGCCCATCCTCCACCTGGACCTACAGTTTCACCGGCACTTCATGCCGCTATAGCTCAGTTGTTGAGTGCCTTGGGAGGCCTACCTCAGACTTTGTATTAGGAAGTAGTACACGGTATTCAGGGTATAGAGGCATACCCTGTTGCTGTGTCTCCCTATGTTGAGGTACCGCTAGTTTATCCATCAATAGCAGCTCGGCCTGTCATGACTTCTGTTATGCGATTTCCACTCATACGCAAGTGTACGTGGTCGTCCAAGTAATAGGAACTGGTTAGTCCAGATTTCATACCCAAGAGACTTGTGATTTAGCAAATATCCTACTTTAATCGTATACAACTAAAATAACCAAGTACAAAATTAAAAAGAATGTGTTCTTAAAGTATGTGAGTAATTAAAATAAGTTGACAAAATAAAATGCAAGCATATAATAATTGTGTTGATTCCAATTTAGAAAGAATTCCAGGGTTACAACTTTATTACGCACTCCTAAATAGTAATCACTTGAATCGACTTATTCGTTCACCTAGTTGTTGATTCTAGAATTGATATTACAACTATGGTCTCTCGAGCTTCTAGTTGCCTATTCAAAATAGCATCACAACTACATCATTGAGCGGGGTTGTGACATCATATTTCAAAAGCATTTATATTTCTTCCCGTGTGAACCAAGCAAGGCGTTCTAGGTATATCTCTATCCTAGTCGCTAACCTACCCCTTACGTTACAAAAGAGAGGTCTTGCTCCTTATAATCCTTGGTCTACCTTGTTGATCCTTCTCTCGAGATCGCAAAACGGTTATATGTTTATCTTAATGGTGGCCAAGCATCAAAATACTAAAACAAGAATATAAGAACAACTAATAATGGTAAACAAACAATCAATTCAACTCCAATACTAAATAGTGATGCGTTTGTAGTCGTAACCCCAGAACAAGGGTTCTTAACCACTCATACTCAAACAAAAAACAAAGATGTAATTGTTTTCATCCAAAGTATAGCTAAGAAAAGGAAGAAGAAAAGAAATCTAATGGTGCACTCTGCTCTTGCCTCTTGCTCTCAAAACATATGACGGAACCCTCCAAAAAGCGTCCAAGGTTCTATTTATAGGGTTTGGGAAATAACCCCTTTTCCTTCTTGAAATTGGAATAGAAAAAGCCCCAAAATCCATCGGGATGGCGCCTGGTGCACTGCGCCTGTAACGCGCCTGGATGCAGCTATTGTAGTTTTGGCGTTGGCGTGCTGTGCCTCCATCGTGCCCACCTGGGTACTCAATTGGCGCGCTGCGCCTTGGATGCGCCCGTGATAGCCCGCTGTAGCTGGCCTCCTGGAGCCCCGCACTTAGAAGGCGCCATGATAGTGCTGCGGTAGTTCTAGGCCTGGGCCGCCGCACCAGGCGTCTGTCCGGCTTCTCTCGGCCTATTTTTTTCTTCTTTGCTTTCTCCCGAGCATTCTGCTATATCACTTTCAATGCTTTACTCTTCCATTTTGTCTTTCCATGGTCACTTCCCACGTCATTTCACCTGCAAATATCTAATCATGTGTCTTAGTATAACATATAGTAATTCCGATCAAAACACATAATATATAGTAGGTAACGTTCTCAAAACATAAAGTAATCATGGGTAAAATACAATAAACGGGCATATAATTATTCCCAACATCACCACCCCACACTTGAACCTTTGTTCGTCCTCGAACAACTCACTATCATCCATCCTAAGGTTCACCATAAACACCTAGAGAAATTTCCATCCACACTTGTGAGCAACTAAACACTTTTAATTATGCTATTGCAGTTCATTAAGCAAGCCACATTCAAAACCCATTTTAGCTCTTAAGACCTTTCACTTGAAACAACACACCCTCTATAACCGACTCTTTATCACAATATCAGGCCAACATATCTATGTGTGAGCAATGCAAGTAATAACACTACCAAATACAAGTCATGTGTACCCTCACAATTTAGTATTGCCCCCGTTTACAATCACACACTTTTCCTTTCAAAGGGGGGCACTTTGCATCACTTAAACTCTCACTCTCTCAAAAAAAGTTTCCTACATATCACAACATGCCATAGGCTTGCCCTTAGTGTATAATAAATTCAACAAAGCAATCACAGTCATGGAATCAAAAGGACTTTCATTTGGTTGTAATGTCGGCTTCAGGACGGGTAGGATATTTTTCGGTACAAAGTGGCTCTTTTCCCTATTGCACATGACACTACATGCTCACTCTTTTCTTCACCCTCCATTTTAAGTTCCTCCTATGTTCACGCTTTCTTGAACTACCACTTTTTCTATTTATTCTTTGCCCTCGGTATGTCAAGTACTTGTTGCTAGCATACCCCTTATTCATCTTTTATTTTTTTTCTTTTCTCTTTTGCCAATTTTCTCTTCTATTTCTTTATTTTTTGAATTCTTTGGGTACCTAACCACAAGAACATTGTACGATTTGATCGGGCTCTATATCTTTGATAGTTACTACACTCACCTTCACTTTTATCTACCCTTCTCCTTTTGTTCTCCACTCTTTAGAAATCATAGTGCACTAGGGAGTTTCATCAGGATCAAATTCACGGGGTATCAACAAAGTGAATAGGCTCATAATGCGATTTAACAAAGAAATAGGCTTCTAGGCTCAAAGGGGCTTCACTAATGGTAATGTCAAGGTACGCACAAACAATCATCAAAGAAACAAACAAATGAGTGTTTTCAAGAAAATGCCTTCATCATGTTCCATAAAATTCATGCTCGTACAATTCACACACACACGGGGCAAGTTCTAGATGCAATTCTATGCAAGAACCGAAAAAAAGCTCACACACACATGGCATCATGATACATGTATAGGAATATCACACTTGCATGCTCAAACACAGACATCTTGAGTGCACTCACACAATTAAGACCGTTTTGTACAGTTTTTGAGTCTAGTTAAAGAGCCTATGTGTCTCTTGTGAAGTTCTTGCTCACTTTCTTGAATTCTTATGAACTACCCATGACGTCTAGTTGAAGCCCCAAGTGAGATTTCTATGTTCCAAAGGACTGGCTTCTAATCCTACAATTCTATGACTAATTTTTCCTTAAGACGGTCGTAATCCATCCATCATCGGGGATAGTCATTACTACTACGACGCGTCCTAAAAAGAATATTTATCCTAAAACTTAGAAAAATCTACCCAGTTCAAAGGGACTATCCCCAGGAAAAGAACCAAAAACAAAAGCCGAGGAACCCAACCTAAGAAAATAAAACTAACATACTAACTAACTATCAACTATCAGCTAAAACCATTCACATGATGCCTCATCACCCTAATATATAGCAATGTAAAACTAAATGAAGTACATCTCTACCGACTCTCCACCCCACACTTAAAACATCGCACTGCCCTCAGTGCTTCAAACACAAAGTATAAAGGTAGAGAGTGAGAGAAGGAACTCCCTGGGCGATACTAGCATGGATAGCATGGTTGACACGAGCATGGATGGCATAGATAACACATACGATGTTCATGCAAAGAGAAGCTTATGAGTCCGTGGGAGTGATGTGGATGAAGAAAAGAGGCTATTTGTGCAAGTGGCTAGGCTTTAAATTCAAGAATCCATAAAGAAGACAACCAAACAAGGCCCTTGCTTCATTAAGGACAATATTGTAAAAAGTCAATGTCTTCTTATTTCCTTAGTATAAGTAGTAGCAGCTTTTCTTTATTTTGAAGACTAGTTTTTGATGAATATTGAATATTGAGCTTTGAAGCTTGTAGTTTCTAGGTATTTAGCTTGTAGTTTCTAGGTGAAGCCTAGCATTAGTTGGTAATTTTAGTAGTGTGGATCTTGGAATTGTTGGTGAACTTCTTGGTTTGGTTAATCGAAGGTTGCTCATTTGTGGTTTCTTGAGTTCCTTTGATTTTTCTGAAACTAGGGTTTGTGTTTGAATTATTGAATTCAATTGGGAGGTGAGGGTATCAAGTCCCTTGTTGCCCATAAATTCAGGAGTTTGAATATTAACTCACATATCCTTCTTTTGTTTTCTTTCCTTCTTGTTCTTCCCTCTTTGTCCGTTATCATTTGGTATCAGAGCTCGATTTAGGTTTGTTTCCACAAATCTAAGTCTTGGGAATTTGATATCTTCAAAAAAAAAAAATCGTCCAAAAAAAAAAAACCGAAATTTTTTCTTGTTTGATTTTTTGTTTTTGACACTAGATTCTTGTTCCCTAGTGTTGTTTGAGTATAGATTTCAAATTATATTCAATTTGGAGTTGTAGAAGTGAAGTTGCCATTGAAGGACTTTGAAGCTTTGAAAACTTGCAAACTTGAAAAGTGGGTCTTTGGATTGGGGAGAAATTGGAGCTTAAAAACTATTGGGGTTTGTTCCCTAAGTCGAGGGGAAGCTAATCCTAAAGTTTGAGCCAATTTCGAGTTGATTTGAAGGTGTTGGTGTTTAGTGTGTGTTTTGGTGTTCTAGGTGTTTTTGATATTCATCAAGAACATCTTGAAGAAAAAGAAGCCAAAAGATACATTTGATCCAACTTTTCCAAGTCAAAGTAGTCAAAGATGTTTGTTGGGTCCACAAGTGGAATTTAAAAAAAAAAAAAAAATCCAAAGGACCAAATCTGCCCCTTAGAAAAAGTTTTGGGGGCTGAAATGCACACTTGCAAACTTGGACAGAATGCTTCAAATTTTGGGACCCCAAAATTTTTCTAAGTGTTGGAACTCTTAAGACCTCAAAATTTTTCTAAGTGTCCAAACTTCAAATTTCTTCTTCTACACTCATTTTTCTTCTATTTCTCTACTAATTAACATAATTAACATTTTAATTACTTGTTAACTAGTTTTAATCATCAAATCATCTCTTTGATTCTTCAAATTAAGCAACACAAGTAACTTTTCTACTTTTGTTACTTAGTTTTTTTTGAGTTCGTTTTCTTTCGTGCTTTTTTCTTCAACTTTTCTCATCTTAATTCGTTGATAAATTTCTTGATTCAAATCCGTTAACCTTCAATCGAGTCGTCCGTCTTTCAAGAGTCACAAAAATCCACTCCACTACAAAGGATAGGTGATCTTGAATTGATCAAGCAAAGCTAGTTCACTACCAATTTTGAGACAACATTTTAGGAGGTGAGTTGAGAGTTTGCATACGAGTGATGTGAGGCTTTTTCTACTAATATTGTTTGTTGAGTTTTGTAGGTACAAAAGGAGATATAAGGTAGCATGTCATCCATAGCTTCGGATACTTGTGATGATGACATGGAAAGCTCTATTTGTAGTGATGGAGGCTATGATTCTAATGTTGAGGCCTATGAAGGCTATGATGGAGCCAATGAGGGATATGAAGGATCATGTGTTCATGAACATTATGATGGAGAGAACTACTACTCCGGAGATGAATATGTGATGAATGGAGCTTATAGCTCTTGTGATGATGTTGAAGGGGTAGAGGAACCTTGTGGAGAATATTATAGTGGAGAAGAAGGTTATGAAAGTTCTCATTTTCCACACCATGAGTATGAAGGCGATGTGAGGTACAATGCTTCCTTCCGTATGTCTTGTGAATCCTTTGAGGGAAATCTTGATGAAAATGGAAGTTGTGAGGTTGAATTTCCTTCCTCATCTTATGCGACTTTCTATCCTAAAAGAGAAGGTATTGATGTATGGTTGGTACCAATTCGAAGATATCGTATGGGCTATAGAAGAGGTACATTTCCTACTTCTCGAAATATGATAATGTGCGATTCTTATCCTAATACCAATGTGTCTTGTACACGATATAGAAATGGTATTAGAGGAAGTAGAGACAAGTTGATGTTTCAAGATAGGCAAGACCCGGAGAGGCGAAGTCTTGAAACAAAAGTGAATGTTTATCATACTACGGGGTTTGATCTTGTCCTTGATGATCATAGTGTTTCTAACTTTATAACCCCTCAATTGGTTGAATTGTTTGGGATACCTTTTTGGCCGAAGCGAGACTCCTTTGTTACTCAAAAAGGGTATCATGTTAATAAAAGGGTGCAAGTACCTATTTCACTTGGGAAATATCAAGAGGAGATTTGGTGTGATATAGCTCCCATGGATACTTGTCACATATGTTTGGGAAATCCTTGGTTCCAAAGTCATAGGATTCCACATGCACAAGATTGGTACAAGTATATCATGGATCGCAAAGGGGAACTTCTCTTTCCACTAATATTTCCTAGAGAAGAAAACACATCAACTCCTTATGCACCAAAATGGAAGCTTGAAGTGAAGGGATCATCTAACCCTTCGCAAGGGATACTTGGCACTTGTCCTAACTCCAATGAAATTGAGAGACAAAAGATAGAGAGGAGTAAGGGTATGATAAGTGACAACTCTAGAGTGAAAAAATGACAGGTTGTGTGGAGTGATGTGAGAGGGTTGTCACAACCTTATCTTAACTCATGTAACATTTCTTGTTTCTCTAGTTGTCTTGATACTTGTGCAGGTATTCTTGAAAGCGAACCTATTGTGGAACCTCAAAATGTGGAGCATCATAAAGTGGTTGAAAGCTTCCAAAGAGAGCAATTGTACTCAAATATTGATAACCAAGGTGAAGGCAATTCTTCCTATGAGCTACAAGGTAACAAAGCTAACTCTTGCACTTTATTAAACTTGATGGATCATTGTGTGGCTAATAGCCAATTGAGTGTGAGTGATAGTTTATCTTTGTATGATCTTAATGAGACTTTACCATGTGGTGAGCTTAATAGCTCTTTCTTGTGTGTTGCAAATTGTGGTGATCAACTTTCTTGTGATACTTGTCCATTAAATTAGGAATTTTGTGATGTGCTAAATGAACCTCAATTTAGTGATGATGTTGATGTAGTTGATCATGTGAATAGTCATTGTAGGTTCCTTGCTTCTAGATAATGATTCCTTGATTAGTGATTCCATTACTTGTGCCTCTCAAAGAACTCATGTAATGGAATATGTTGTTAAGGATAATATCTTATTTGATGATGACATGACTATTAAAAGTGTGCATAGTGGTAGCTCTTATAATGTTGAAAGTGTAGCTACTCTTGGAGGCTACAAGTTATTTGGTAATCCACTATGGGATGATGACACCTTTCCTGAGGAAGGAACTTCCTTCTTGAGGGACTGTGGACCTCTTACTTGTGAGGTGAAGCTTGGTCAAGATGACAAGCAAGATGTGGGTGAAGATTGTACTATCTACCCACTTGAAGACATCGGCCTATCACTTTTCAAAAGGGATGATCCTTGGGATAAAGCTAACATTGATTTGTTTGATGGTTTGAAAAACCCAACTAGTGATTATCCTTATGAAATTGATGATAATTGTGATCCTTTGTATGACACCCCACCTTTGTTTGTTAAATATGAAGATGAGTTAGTTAATTCATGCGATGGCTCGAATTCTAATCTCTTTGGTCTTAATAGTGGTGTGGGTCAAATTGGGGATAGTGCTACTTGAGTAAGGAAGGTGACTTTTTCCTACAAAGTATCTTGTCTTCTTTATGTGTCCCAACATGTGTTGATGTGCTTGATATGATTCATGAACCAAATTGTGATCTTGCATGTGAGGGCACCTTGAAGAGGATTGACAATCTTGACACCTTTCTTTACTACCTCTTTGCATATGATGATGTCTATGTTTGTATTAAATTTGTTTTCTATAGAGGTATGGGTTCCTTTAATTTGTCCAATTATCTTTGTGACCACGATATGTGGGTCTTTTACTTCTTTCACCCCAATGAACCCTTATGGGTGATTGCACCACTTTTGGTGTAGCCTTCTTGCGAGACAATGAAACAATTGTGTCTTATGGCTCCAAAGTTAAATATGATACCATCTTTTGGAATTCTTGATGCCACGAAGACCTTTGTATTTGCCTTGTCTCTTGATGTTTATCATAATCAAAATCTTTGCACCTTGTATGATGAGTTGCTTTTATTAGAAGCAAAGGATATTTGGTTGTACCTCAAATTTGTGCCTCCTTGGCATGATGATATTATTGCTAACCCTTGTACTAACCCTCATGCTTTGAGGATGTTTTGGTTGTTGTCCTTCTCATATGTTTTAAGGTTTGGATTCGAGGACGAATCATTTTCAAGAAGGAGAGGATGATACTAGCATGGGTAGCATGGTTGACACGAGCATGGATGGCATAGATAACACATACGATGTTCATGCAAAGGGAAGCTTATGAGTCCGTGGGAGTGATGTGGATGAAGAAAAGAGTCCATTTGTGCAAGTGGCTAGGCTTTAAATTCAAGAATCCATAAAGAAGACAACCAAACAAGGCCCTTGCTTCATTAAGGGCAATATTGTAAAAAGTCAATGTCTTCTTATTTACTTAGTATAAGTAGTAGCGTTTCTTTATTTTCAAGACTAGTTTTTGATGAATATTGAATATTGAGCTTTGAAGCTTGTAGTTTCTAGGTATTTAGCTTGTAGTTTCTAGGTGACGCCAATTTTAGTAGTGTGGATCTTGGAATTATTGGTGAACTTCTTGGTTTGGTTAATCGAAGGTTGCTCATTTGTGGTTTCTTGAGTTCCTTTGATTTTTCTGAAACTAGGGTTTGTGTTTGAATTATTGAATTCAATTGGGAGGTGAGGGTATCAAGTCCCTTGTTGCCCATAAATTCAAGAGTTTGAATATTAACTCACATATCCTTCTTTTGTTTTCTTTCCTTCTTATTCTTCCCTCTTTGTCCGTTATCACTGGGCCTCTAAGCATCGTCCTCATCATCATCAGGAATGAATTCCTGATCCTGGTCAGCTGTCTGATCATCTACCACCATCAAGGCGGTACCAACATCATCCTTCTCATCGTCCTCATTATCATAAGTGTTGTGTACTGTAGGTTCATTATCATCTAGTGGCTCCTGAAAGCCTGGACCCACCCTACACATGTACATCACACTCTCTGTCATAGGGTATCTAGCATGCAATGCCAACATATCCTCCTCGGTTGCAGGCCGACCACCAATCCTCAACTGCAAATCTGCCATGCCATACATCCTCTCTCATCACGAGCCTGTCGGTCAGCATTTGAAAGTATCGGCCCATGTATAGCATCGTGGGGCTTTATGTTAGTCACATCTACCAATTTGCTCACCAAGTATGGGACCTGCGGAGGAACCAATTCATGCACTTCTTCTTCAACCTCCCATTGCCTAAGGAATCGGGTCACCAATCCCCCATAGCAGTAGCGCCACCTTTTATTCTCATAAAACTTGACCATATTGTGCCTTAGTACTGACGCTGCATTAATCGGCATCCCCTTCATGAGCATATATACCAACACCACCCTGTCTTTAGTTACCTAGGTGGTGTGTTAGCATGGGAGAAGGGTACTACACATAATTTTTAGCCAAACTCTCGCCTCCTGATTGAAGTATGCATAGTGGAGGGTAGAATGTCTCTGCGCATCTTTTGTTCTTTGCCACCGAGCTGTGGAATCTACCCCACAAAGTGTGTGGTGTATGTCTCTGTATGGTGGGTCCTCCTTCATTGTCAAGTACGGCACTGCATCCATGTGTGGTGTGCCCAAGAACTCATTTAGCAATCGCGTGGTGACCGGATAACCTTATCGCGGACCCCCACCTTCTAACTTTGGCCATCCCCTGTCTGCCAGTTAGCATAGAATTCCCTAACCATAGTGAGGTTACAATTCCTTTGGTCCTGAAAGATGTATTGAAGGCCCAATCTGTGGACCATCTCATGGATTTGTGGGAATTTTGCATGCATCCGAGCTTTATTCACATGCTCATCTGGGTTGTATTTAGCTTCCTTTTGGCTCTCAAACTAGTCGATACCCCGTGCATTCACTGTTTTATTTCCAAATTATCGGGGGGGTGCCCGCGGGTTTTTAGGGGCTTCCATACCGGATGATTCTCCTTTTCGGGGCCTTTTACCCCTAGTGCCTTCAATGATCTGTTTCTTCCCTCATGGCGGCATTGTACCTACAACACACAGATTAAACAAATCAGCTCAGTATAATTCAAGCTAGCTAAATGAGTGTTTTATAGGATCATGACAACCCCACACTTATTTCGCTAGCAATGGTGTTTATAGGTTTATAACTTGAGGTACTCAGACTTCCCTCTTTCAGCACAATTTAAGTTCCATCAACCTAAGACACCATCTCCACCAAATCATTTACACAAGCACATTCCCTAAAATTCTCAAGGATTCTCTACCCTTTTCAACATTAAAAATTATTCAAGGTCACCCCTTCATTCTTTGCACTACACTTTCATGTTAATTTTCTTGAATTTATTAAGGTAATCCATCTCTTTTTACTACTCATTATGCCTTCCATAACTCAAGACCCAACACAAAATAAGAGATAAAATTCGAAATCCACCACATTAGTGAAACTACAAACAATAATCTTCTTTTGTGGGTGTATTTTAAGCTTTAAAGCTTTCATCAATGGTGAAAAATTGTTAAATTCTTCCAACTAGATGACAACGATTACAACAACAGATCTTGAATGTGAAAAGCATAAAGAAGAAGTATAAAGTATTAGAGAGTAAAGTAAGAAATTACCTTGAGAAGTTGTGGACTTTGTTAGAGCTTGAGGAAGATAACAATGGAGGAAAAGGGGAAAATTTTGGGAGAGAGAGGAGTGAGGTGGCGCTCCTTTGCAAATAATGAAGAGGAATTTTAGGCATGTGGTCTTTTAAAAGAAATTTTGGTCAAGATTTTGGGTCTTGGGTCAGTTGACCCTTGACCCTTGACCGAACTCGCTGCCCAAAACACAAGTGGGGCACCGAGCCCAAAACGCGCCAGTTGAGGCGTACAATAGTTCAGCTTCAGGCACGGTGCGCCTCTATCACGCCAAACTACCCCTGCGGTAGTTTGGTCCCTGGGGAGGCGCGCCCAGGCTCTGCCAGATCCCTGGGACTCAAATTTTGTGTTACTTACCTCTTTTCGTGCGTCCGTGGCTGGCACTTTTCTTTTTCTCCCTGCAAAAACAACAAACTATTATAAAAACGGTGGGTTGCCCCACCTAGGGCCTTAGTTTTGGTTGTGGGACGACTCATATTTTTGTATTTTTTTGATATTCTTGTCCTAAACTATTACAATACATTCGTGGGTTTCCTCCCACGCAACGCCTGATTTAATGTCGTGGCACAAAGCAATCTCAAGGCACTCATCTGACAAGGTGATTGAGGTTTTCTCCCTGTCCACATCTTCAGACCAAAAGTGCTTCACCTTTTGACCGTTCACCAAGAATGTAACTATGTCACCAATCTTCTGGAGTTCAACTGCGCCATGGGGAGTCATTCGCACTACCTTAAATGGTCCAGACCACTTAGACTTGAGCTTTACGGGAAAAAGCTTCATCCTTGAGTTGAATAAGAGGACCTTTTGGCCAGGTTCAAATGAGCGCGGAAGGATATGTTTGTCATGCCACCTCTTCATTTTCTCCTTGTAAAGCTTGGCATTCTCATAAGCTTGCAACCTAAACTCATCAAGTTCGTTAAGCTGTAGTTGTCTCTTCTGCCTAACTAGTTCGTCATTCAGATTCAGCTTCTTTATAGCCCAATAAGCTTGGTGTTCCAACTCGACTGGAAGATGACAAGACTTTCCATATACAAGTCGATACAGAGAAGCTCCAATGGGTGTTTTGTAGGCAGTTCTATATGCCCATAGTGCATCATCAAGCTTCTCAACCCAATCTTTTCTCTGTGCATTCACGGTCTTCTCCAGAATCTGCTTCACCTCTCGATTAGACACCTCAACCTGCCTGCTCATTTGGGGATGATATGTCATAGCCACCTTAGGACGCACCCCATACTTAGCTAACAACTTGCTGAACCAATTATTGATGAAATGCGTCCCACCATCACTGATTATAGCTCGCGGGGTACCGAATCTCGTGAATATATTCTTCTTGACAAACTTCAGTACTACCTTTGCATCATTGGTGGGAAGGGAGATTGCTTCTAACCACTTCAACACATAATCCACCGCAACAAGTATATACTTATTGCCAAAGGAAGGTGGGAAGGGCCCTATTCTCCACCTCAAGGATATTCTGCAAAGGCATCTCATGCCTTCTTGATATAGCTCCAGTCCTCTGGAATTTATCACAACTCTTAACAAAGGCTACCGCATCTTTAAATATAGTGGGCCAATAGAAGCTCGACTGCAACACTTTATGTGCAGTGCGCTCTCCTCCATGATGTCCCCCATAAGGAGAAGAATGAAAACTCTCTAAGATCTCTCTCACTTGATTTTTCAGAATGCATCTTCTAATTATTTGATTTGGACCCTGCTTGAACAAATAAGGCTCATCCCATAGATAAAACCGAGAGTCGTGGTACAACTTCTTCTTCTGTTATGTAGTGGCTTCCGGGGGATACACCCCACTCACCACTAAATTGACAAGATCAGCATACCATGGAAGCTCAGCAACACTAAGGGCTAGGATTTGTTCATCTGAAAACTCCTCCCTAATACGTTCTTCATTTGGCACATGAGACCAATCTTCAAGTCTAGAAAAATGGTCAGCCACTTGGTTCTATGTGCCCTTTCGGTCCTTTATCTCCAAGTTGAACTCCTACAATAGCAAAATCCACCAAATCAGTCTTGGCTTTGTATCCTTCTTGCGGAATAAGTACCGTATAGTAGCATGATCCCTGTATACAATCACTTTCATTCCCACAAGATAGGAGCGAAACTTGTCAAAAGTAAAGACTAGGGCCAACATCTCCTTCTCCGTGACTGTGTAGTTAACCTGGGATGAATCAAGAGTCTTACTCGCATAGTAGACAGAATAAAATACCTTGTCAACTCTCTGACCCAGCACAACTCCAACCACCACATCACTCGCATAACACATAAGCTCGAAGGGTAGCTCCTAATTTGGAGCAATCAATATAGGAGCTTCAATCAAGCGCTTCTTCAGATTTTCAAATGCTTTAACACACTCATCACTGAACTAATACTTTACCTCCTTCTTGAGAAACTTACACATTGGCCTGGATATCTTGGAGAAGTCTTTGATGAAGCGTCTGTAGAAGCCTGCATGTCCAAGAAAACTATGAAGCCCTCGTACAGAAACTGGAGGTGGTAGTTTCTCAATAACCTCTATCATTGCGTGATCTACTTCGAGCCCCATCTTCGACACTTTATGGACAAGGAAAATGCCTTCAGTGACCAAAGAGTGACACTTCTCCCAATTTAGCACCAGATTTGTCTCTTCACACCCAGCCAATACCCAATCCAGATTTCGTAGACAAGTGTCAAATGACTTACCAAAAACTGAGAAGTCATCCATGAATATCTCCACAATTTCTTCCACCATGTCAGAAAAATAAGCCATCTTGCACCTCTGAAATGTTGTCGGCGCATTGCAAAGCCCAAACGGCATACGCTTGAAAGCATGTGTGCCATAAGGACAAGTAAACGTCATCTTCTCTTGATCTTCAGGTGCTATGGCTATCTGATTGTAACCAGAATATCCATCTATAAAGCAAAATTACTCATGGCCAGCTAAACGATCCAACATCTGATCAATGAATGGAATGGGACAGTGATCTTTCCGGGTGGCTTCATTCAATTTTTGATAATCCATGCAAATTCTCCACCCAGTGATTGTACGCGTTGAAATCAACTCATCTTTCTCATTCTTTATCATAGTCATCCCCCCTTTCTTGGGGACACATTGCACAGGGCTGACCCACTTACTGTCTGAGATAGGAAAAACAATACCTACGTCTAGCCACTTGATCACCTCCTTTCTTACAACATCCTTCATAGGAGGATTCAATCTTCTCTGATGCTGTGCCATAGGCTTGTACCCCTCCTCCATGTATATCTTGTGCATGCAGAATTATGGGTTAATCCCATGAATATCAGACATCTACCACCCAATTGCTCTCTTCCTTCTTTGCAACACTGCTAGTGACTCCTTAATCTATACTTCATTCAGCCCGGCTGCTAAGATTATCGAAAGCGTATCATCTTCGCCCAGATATGCATACTTCAAATGCGGTGGGAGTGGATTCATCTCTAGTTTTGGGGCTTCTTCAATAGACAACTTAGGAGGGGGGGCCAATAGTCTATTAAGAGGCTCGAACACAGTAGTACTAGATAATGCACAAGCTGGTTCCAAGAATTGAATCATCTCATGTGCTACTCCATCTCCATATAATCTGTCCCTATGAGGGCTCTCTCCAATGGATCTGAGGAAGTGATGAGGGGTACCCTTGAGTCTATCTCCACCACAGTAATAGCCGATAAGTCCTCATAGAGAGTAGGCAATTTCATTGCCTTGTACACACTGCAGACTTCCACCTTGTCATGTTCTCTCATGGTGAGCTGCCCTGCTACAACATCAATCAATGCTCTCCCTGTAGCCAATAGTAGATGTCCCAAAATAAATATAACTTCCGGGTCTGGCTCAAAGTCTAAGATCACAAAGTCCATCGGGAAGATCAATGAACCAATCTGCACCAATACATCTTCTATAATGCCCTCAGGTCTAGCTAAAGATCTGTCTGCCAGCTGCAGAACAATTGTAGTGGGGCGAGGACTACCCAACCCCATCTTCTTGAAGACTGGAGATGGCATAAGGTTAATACTTGGCCCAAGATCGCATAGTGCTCGAGCTATAACTTTCTGGCCAATGGTGATATCAATAGTAAAACTTCCCGGATCTTTCAATTTGATTGGCAACTTGTTCTGAATATGAGAAGTACATACTTTAGTAAGAGCGAATGTGTCATATTCGGTCAACCTGCTCTAGTTTGCCATAATATCCTTGATATACTTCGCATACTTTGGAACTCCCTGAAGGACATCTACTAATGGGAGGTTAAGGTGTACCTGTCTCAAGAGGTCAAGAAATTTCTTGAATCCGGCCTCCTCTCTCTGTTTTATCAACTTCTGTGGAAAAAGTGGACGAGGATTTACAATAATTTCATCTTCTTTCACCTCAATCTTAGTCCCAGCTTTAGCCTTTTCGGATGCAACTTCAACTACCTTGGGATCTGCTTGCTTTGGTGTCAACTCTTTCAGCTCCAACCCACTTCTAGTAGTGACTGCATTCAACTGCTTTGAATTCGGGTCAAAATAGCCTGGAAGACTACCTTGTGGTCTCGTATTTTGTGCCTCAGCTAACTGCCCAATTTGCTTCTCTACATTCCAGATGGCAGTTGCATGATCCTTTGTTGTTGCTTTAAATTTTGATTCACTTTTAGCTTGGATCTCCATGATAGACTTCAGCATGTCTTCGATGTTGCTAGGTATGACCGCAGGCTTATTCTTTCCAGCAAACTGTTGATTCTGTCCTTGTGGCTTGAATTGATTCTGGCCTTGGTTGTTCCCATAAGATAAATTATTTCGCAGATTTGCATTGTATGCATTCCCATAGTTCTGATTTCCACCTCTTTGAGCATAACCAACAAAGTTCACAAAATCTAGATTTGTTGCACAATCTTTCGATAGATGGTCACCACCACAGGTGTCACAAAACTGAACAGTTGCTGGATGAACTGTATTAACCTGCCTTATTCCCCAAAGCTAATTTGTTAAGAACAATAGCTATGTTGCTCATCTGATTAGCCATAGACTCCACCTTGGCAAATAAAGCCGTGTTGGAATCTACCTCAAGCATTCCGACAACCTTCTTAGGTGTGGCTCTACTGTTATCACTGTTTTATTCTGAATTGCTTTGTGCCATCCTCTGCAGAAGAGTATACAGCTCATCATATGCCTACTCCAGTGCTTGCCCATCTTCTGCACAATCTAGTAAGATTCTCGAATGAGGCTCAAGCCCCTCAATGAATGTATGTACCAATACTTCATTATTCTGCTGATGATGAGGGCATGCCATAAGGAGGGCCTTAAATCGCTCCCAAGCTGTGTAGATATTTTCACCATCCTTCTACCTGAAACTCAGAATCTCACTCCTTAACCTGGTTGTCTTCCCAGAGGGAAAGAAACGCTGCAAGAATTTCTGGGCCAACTCATCCCATGAAGTAATGGAATTTGGCGGTTGAGCTTTCAACCATCTCCTCACTTCCCCAAGTAGAGAAAACAGAAACAATGTCATCCTCACATAGTCTACTGCGCCTCTTGTTGGAACAAACGTGTCACAGATTTCTAGAAAATTCTGAATGTGTGTCTACGGTTCCTCGTGTGATAAGACCGTGAACTAGCCATTGGTGTGCAAAAGTTGCATCATACTCTATTTTAGCTCAAACCTACCACTTGGTGCAGGTTTTAGCATGCTGTTGGTGACATTGGTCAAGAGTGGGATTGCCACATCGCGCACTGGCCTTGGTGCTGCCATTTCTGCGATAAAAACTTCGGGTTATTCAACTAACGGGATTGTCTACTCTTCATCCACCTCTGGAAACTTAATAGGATAAAGAGTTGCTGCCCTTCTCCGCTGATGAAATAGTCTTTTAGGTTCCTAGTGTGGCTCTACCAAATATTTCTTCCTTTCCAGTTTGTTGAACAACTCAAAGTTTGTACCTACAGATTTTACCAAATGCTAACATCAAGTTGTCAATTCTTGAATAATAAAGTTGTATAAGAAAATTTAGAAATTTGCTAATTTCTAAGTCACCGGCAACGGCGCCAAAAACTTGTTACGCAATTTCCACTCACACGCAAGTGTACGTGGTCGTCCAAGTAATAGGAACTGGTTAGTCTGGATATCGTACCCAAGAGACTTGTGATTTAGCAAATATCCTACTTTAATCGTATACAGCTAAAATAACCAGCTACGAAAGTAAAAAGAATGTGTTCTTGAAGTATCTAAGTAATTAAAATAAGTTGACAAATTAAATGCAAGCAAATAATAATTGTGTTGATTCCAATTTAGAAAGAATTCTGGGGTTACAGCTTTATTACGCACTCCTAAATAGTAATCACTTGAATTGACTTATTCGTTCACCTAGTTGTTGATTCTGTGGTTGATATTACAACTATGGTCTCTCGAGCCTCTAGTTGCCTATTCAAAATAGCATCACAACTACATCGTTGAGCGGGGATGTGACATTATATTTCAAAAGCAATTATATTTCTTCCCGGGTGAACCAAGCAAGGCGTTCTAGGTATATCTCTATCCTAGTCGTTATCCTACCCCTTACATTACAAAAGAGAGGTCTTTCTCCTTATATTCCTCGGTCTACCTTGTTGATCCTTCTCTCGAGATCGCAACACAATTATATGTTTATCTTAATGGCGTCCAAGCATCAAAATACTAAAACAGGAATATAAGAACAACTAATAATGGTAAATGAACAATCAATTCAACTCCAATACTAAATAATCATGATTTTATAGCCGTAACCCTAGAATAAGGGTTCTTAGCCACTCATACTCAAACGAAAAACAAAGATGTAATTGTTTTCATCCAAAGTATAGCTAAGAAAAGGAAGAGGAAAAGAAACCTAATGGTGCACTCTATTCTTGCCTCTTGCTCTCAAAACATATGACGGAACCCTCCAAAAATCATCCAAGGTTCTATTTATAGGGTTTGGGAAATAACCCCTTTTCCTTCTTGAAATCGGAATAGAAAAAGCCCAAAAGTCCGTCAGGATGGCGCCTGGCGCACTACGCCTGTAACGCGCCTGGATGCAGCTGCTGTAGTTTTGGTATTGGTGTGCTGCCCCTCCATCGCGCCCACCTGGGTACTCAGTTGGCGCGTTGCGCCCTAGATGCGCCCGTGATGGCCCGCTGTAGTTGGCCTCCTGGCGCGCCGCGCCTGGAAGGCGCCATGATAGTGTTGCGGTAGTTCTAGGCTTGGGGCGCCACGCCAGGCGTCTGTCCGGCTACCCCCAGCCTATTTTTTTCTTCTTTGCTTGCTCCCGAGCATTCCGCTACATCACTTTCAATGCTTTACTCTTCCGTTTCGTCTTTCCATGGTCACTTCCCACGTTATTTCACCTGAAAATATCTAATCATGTGTCTTAGTACAACATATAGCAATTCTGATTAAAACACAATATATAGTAGGTAACATTCTCAAAACATAAGGTAATCATGGGTAAAATACAATACACGGGCATATAATTATGCCCAACATCACCTTCTAAGGAGCAAAAGATGCTGGGTCGGTTTATCAAATTGGCCCCACCAAGGTTTTTTGGTGCTCTAAGAGAGGATGCGATGAGTTTCTTGCTACTTTCCAAGAGAGGTTGTATAACCTCGGTCTAGTGTATTCTCATGGGGCATATTACACTACATTTCAGCTTGATGGTATGCCAAGACAGTGGTGGAGAGCATATTCAGAGAGTAGACCATTCGAGTCCCCTTCTATGACTTGGGCACAGTTATATGAGGCTTTCCAAGGGAAGTACATGCCTTGCAATGAGCGTGAGAGACTTTGGGATACATTCTCGAGGCTAGAGAAAGGTTCTATGAGTGTGACAAAGTGTGAGTCAAGGTTCCACGAGTAATATCGACATGCCACTATGATTTTACCTACCGAGCATGAGAGAGTGTGGTGCTTCATTAGAGGGTTGAGGTTTCAGGTTTGCTTAGCTACACAAAGTATGGTGTCTTCAGGACAGTCCTTGCTAAAGGTGGTTTATCATGCCCATACTATTGAGTCTATTCATCACGAGGCCCATGGGGGCATCAATAAGAGGTCCCAACACCAGGGTAGCTACAGTGGTTCCCAGTTTTGTGTTAGTGGTTCCTTTGGTAGAAGGCAGCAACAGAGATACTTTCAGCCTACTAGGCCCATTCAAGCCTCACTTCAGCTTTCCATTAGTTGCAACCAGTCAAAGTATGGTGGTCAGAGCTCCGGTCAGTATTCTAGGGGTTCACATTCTAGGTTTTTAAGCTGTGGTGGTCGTTCTGGTTCAGCGGGTACTTCATAGCAGGGCCGAGCCCCTCAAGGTTGTTATGAGTGCAAGGAGTTTAGTCACTATGCTAAAGATTATCCTTGGTTCGGGATGAATGAGCCTTCAGTATCTTCCCAGCCTCTTAAGGAAGTGGCACCACCGGCCAGAGGTAGTTGCCAGAGTGGTAGAGGAGGATCTCAGAGTAGTAGAGTTTCACATGGTAGTGCTCAGCTGGGTAGGACTGGTGGTGATGTGGGTACTCAGCTTAGAGATGGACGCAATCAGTTGTATGTCATTCCTGGTAGGACAGAGGTAGAGTCTTTGGATTCAATGATCGTAGGTACTATTTCAGTATGCCACTAACTAGCGTCTGTCTTATTTGATCTAGGTTCTACATATTCATATATTTATGTACACTTTGCTTCTCTATTGGGGTTGTCTAGTAAGCCTTTGCCTGTGACATTGCATATAGATACTCCCGTGGGTGATTCTTTAGTAGTGGATTGGGTATTTAGATCCTGTATGGTGATTATTTTGGAATGTGACACTAGTTGGATCTTGTTTTGCTTTACATGTAAGATTTCCACATTACCCTGGGCATGGACTTGTTATCACCTTATTATGCAGTCTTGGATTGCTTTGCCAAGACCGTTACCTTAGACATGCCCAGTATTCCCCCGGTTGTGTGGCAGGGTTCTATTAGTCATACACCCATGGAGATCATTTCTTATGTTTTGGCTAGGAGTTTGGTATCAAAAAGGTGTCTAGATTACCTTGCTTATGTCCATGATGTGAGTGCCGAGGTTTCCTTACTTGATTTGGTCCCTATAGTCCGAGAGTTCACCGATGTCTTTCCTGCCGACTTACCTAGCCTCCCTCCTGAGAGTGATCTAGACTTTTCTATTGATGTTAAGGAGGGCACCTGGACCACTTCTGTTCCACCCTAACATATGGCTCCTGCTGAGTTGAGGGAGCTTAGTGTTCATCTTTAGGACCTACTGGGTAAGGGTTATCAGACAGACAAAAGAAAGAGGGCAGGCGGGAATAAATAATAGAATAGGAGAACTCTTTTGTTAAGTGTTTCTCCGTGGGGTGCTCGTATCCTATTTGTGAAGAAGAAGGATGGCACTATACCTATGTGTATTGATTACGTGCAGTTCAATAAGGTGACTATTAAGAATAAGTATCCGGTGCCGTATATTGATGACTTATTTGGTCAGTTTCAGGGTGCAATCATGTTTTCTAAGATTTACTTGAGATCTGGTTACAATCAATTGAGAATTAAGGCGGCATACATCCCTAAGACAACCTTCAGGACTCGCTATGACCATTACAAGTTATTGGTGATGTCTTTTGGTTTGACCAATGCCCTAGACATGTTCATGGACCTGATGAACCATGTTACCAGGGCCTATTTGGACTGCTTCATGATAGTTTTCATTGATGACATTCTTGTATACTCGAGGAGTAGAGAGGAGCACGAGCAACATTTGAGGGTTGTGATGAACTCAAATCGTGCGCACTAGCAGCATTTGAGGGTTTTGATGAACGCTCAAATTGTGCTCCCCAAAGTTGGGGGTCACGATGATCATGCAGCAAAACCAAATTTATAATCCCAACGAGTGTTGGGGTCGTACATAAGGGACTTGGAGTATCTAAATAGAGATTGTATCGAGTTGAGTTCAAAGCGAGAGTAAATGCTTAATATAGAAAGTAAAATGATGGGGGAATTGGGATGTTATCACTACAATCACAATTCAATTAAAAAGCAGTAAAACGAAAGCGGGAGTACCAAGTTGACTAGACGACTAGGGATACATATCCGATGGGGATTTTATTTATGGGATAGAGTGATTATCAATTCATACTTATTCTTGTTTATTGACATAAGTAGCATTGGTCATGGGTAATAATTGTTTATGTCTCGATCAACAATCTTATATTCGATGATCTCGGTTAGAGCATCATCGATTTGATCAACAAACAACCAATCTAAGCTTGGGGAGGTCACACTATCTCAAGCTTAGACCCTTAAATGAGTGATTCCATCGATAAGAGTTATCTCTAGCCTCAAATTTGAGTGGAGTCCCAAGTTCCCACTAGTAATTTCACATCCGAAACCATGAAATCCTTTCTCAAGCAATCACATAGTCAAGTAATGAAAATTAATGTTTGCAACCACCAATTTTAGGATTAAAACTTGGTGAAATTACTATACCCATGTCAAATAAGCAATTATAAGCAAGAATAAATAATACCCACACCCATTGGTCAAGCACCCATCATCAACACACACCTAGACAAGAGAAACTAGCCACTCATAGCAAGAGAGAAGGAGATACCAGTTGGGTAAGTCAAAATCTCTTCCATTAGAGCTGAATCTCAAGTTCTAGATTCAATTGAAGCACACAAGTGTTAACTAAGAGAATTAGATGAAAACCCTCTTCTCAATGGAGGTGAAAACTTAGTCTCCAAGAAAAAAGCTCTTCAAAATATTCATGACTGAAGAAATTTATTTACAATTGTGCTTAAATATGCCTTTTATAGTTTCCCAAAACGTCACTCAAAGTTAGGACAAAAATTCCCTTTGAGAGGTGTGCGGCGCGACATACGGTTCGCACGTTGTGATGTTCGCGTCGCACACTGCCTTCAGTTGGACCAGTGACTCAGCTAACTTGGGAGCTTCATATGAAGGGGTGTGGTTCACACCATGGGATGTGTGCATCGCACAATGACCGCACCCCTTAACAGATTATTCAGTGGCTTTGGTAGCTTCGTGCGGAGGAGGTGCAGTTCGCACCTCGGTTTGTGCGTGTCGCATGGCCACCACATCTCCAGTCAAAATCTTTAGATTTTTCAAACGTTTCACACTTAACTCCTTTTTAGCTCTTTTTGGGTCCATATCCTTGTTTTTCATCTTTTATCAAAAGACATGCATAGATATCAATAAAGGCCATAAGAACCTCTAAATCTATTCAAAACATAGCAATAATTCATGGATATAGGCTCAATAAGGTTGTAGATTACCGACTTATCAAACCCCTAAACTTGAACTATTGCTTTTCCTCAAGCAACAAACTCACAAGACAAGGAATGAATTATGCTCTAGGCTCAATCAAGGCACAAAAGACTACTCTACACTAAAAATTAAGAAAAAGAATAAGCGAAAGACTCAAACAAACGACTCGACTACTATGCTCATCTCAATTTGAACCACCACAAATTCAAGGCAATTGATCATTCCAAAAGGACATCATTTCTCATTCAAAATCAAGGGAATTTTGCCATTCAAAACAAGACATTTAAGCTTCTCAAGTCATTGGCATAGACCATCAATGTTTGCCTCAAGATTTGCCACACAACTTGTCACATTCATTCCCCTCAATTGAAATAGAGACTCTATGTTTCAATTCGACTCTATGTCACTCATCACAAGAGAGAATCCCACTCATAATCTTTCAATTCACAAAACACGAGATTATAGTACCAAGAAGACTCTCACTCTCTCAAGGAAGTTCAAGTGCATATGCCTCGAACCATAGGATTGCCCTTCATGTATATCGCCACTAATATAGGGTAGCCAAGCTTAGAATCACAAAGGACTTGCGGGTTACGTTGTTGGCTAGGTCTAAGGTGAGGATATCATTTGGTTCAAGTGACTACACCTCCCTAATGCTCTTTGTTCTTATTTCAAACACCGCTCACATTTTCCAATTTCAACTTCACCTTATTTCTCCCTCACACAACCCAAGATTTCTCCTTTTTACACATGATCATTCAGACTCCTTATACCACCTTCACTTGGTAGCACCTATTTTTGCTTTTCAATTTTCTCATTGGATTGATCTTTTGGAGAAGTTTTCAATTCAAAATTAAGGTGCTACCTTGCACTTGAAGTGCACTTCTTTTCTTCTCCTTATTTGATCACCACATGCACCCCTAAAGTTAGGCATTTGCCTATGTTATCTTTTGTTTCCCCCACAAAATTAGGCTTTTAGCCTACATTTAATTTTCAAACAATTAGGGAGGATTGGTGCCAAAATAGAGGTTCCAAAAAGGTCAAGGTGTTAACAAGGTGCCAAAGAATGGTCACAAGCTCAAAGGGGTTCACTAGGATTTGATGTCATGGGAAGTCATTTGGGTGAAGTGGCTATAACAAAGGTCCTAAGGTCATCTTCCAAGCTCTGTCACACCTAGAATTTTGCCTTGAATCACATTCGAGGCAAGTTCTAGATGACACTTATGCACAAGAATCAAGGTAAAGCCTCACCACACAAGGCATTATGCTACAACACCTCTTTCATTCAACTCACAATCAATTGGGGTGAATAATTTTTGACAAGCTATTCCGAGTTCATTACACACTCGTTTGTGAGTCAATCAAGCCAAAGTGAGAGTGTGAAAGTCATGACAAGAGAATGCTTTTCCTCAAAAATTCATTTCCCTTCTTCCTTTCTATTTTCAAAATAATTTTCCAAGAGAACTTTTTCGGTGGGCTCATTTCGAGACAAGCAACTACGGACTCAATTCTAAACTAAAACTTGGCATTTTCCCTTAAGAAAGTCACCTCTCAATCTATCATAAGGAAACACCAACGCGGTTTGACACACAAAAACAAAAGAAAAGCAAAAGAAACTGATCAAAACTTTTTCTCCTTGGGAAAGAACCGTGGTATTAAGAAAACCCTCAGAGTTTATTTCTAAACTACTATAAACAAGGCGACATCTGAATTGCACGCTCATGATTCATTTATCAACAAGCCTCGATGTAGGACTTTAGTGCATTTGCAAAGTACGAGTAGTAAGACAATGGGGCATGTAAAACCAACTCGGCACACAATCAACAAAAATCAAGCCCGACAAGGGCACAAATAAGATCAAAGTAAAAATAAAACATAATCTAAAAGCCCGACGAGGGCAATGTTAACACTAAGAGTGGGCACCGGACCGGTACGGACCGGTACCATTTCGGTCCATTCTGGTACCGGTACCGGTCCTTACCGGTCCGGTACTTATCGGAATGGACCGGTACCGGTACCAGAATGGACCGGAATTACCGATCCATACCGGCAAACCGATACCGGTTCGTACCGGTGACAAACCGGTTCTGGTTCGGTCCTGTCCGGTCCAGTCCGGTCCGGTTCGGTCAACCGGTCAATCGGCCAACGCGATTTTTTTTTTATTTTTTTAATTGTTTAAAGCCATTGGGTAACCCAGCACCCCCTAGCCCCCCCAGCACCCCCTAGCCCCCCCAGCACCCCCTAGAACCCCCCCAACAGCCCCCCTCCTATTTTTTCATTATAAATACCCCTTCCCCTTTTAATTTTTATTCATCCATTCAACTCTCATTCTCTCTCAATTTTCATCTCTTAATATTTACAAATTCTATAATTATTCTTATTATTTTGCAAGTGAAGTATAATTTGGTGAATTTTGGAGGAGCAATCTTCTTCAAATTTCAGTTATAATCATCTGTTTTTACGGCAGACGTTTGGTATATTCGTTCCACTCTTTAATTTTTTAATTTTTATTCTTGTTTATTAGTTGTGAATTTGTGATTTATTTGTGAATTTGTTATTTGTGAACTTGTGATTTGTTTATTTTAATTTGCTAATTTTATATTTTATTATATTATGGATCCATCTCAAAAAAAAATCCGATAAAAAAGGTATTATTTCAATAACAAAAAGTTATGTGAAGGATAAAATAGGTAGTGGTTCTTCTAGTTTTTCTCTCCGCCCTGCTCTTTCTCAACTTAGATTTAATACAGATGAATTTACGCATGTTAATGAAACTAATTTTCCATTTACTACGGATGACCCTATTCCCAACGAAGCTTATGAAAGAATGTATAATGATTTAGAAGATGAATTAAATGAAGAAGTAGAAATGCATGAGGATGATGATTTAGAAGAAACTGATACACCGACTAGTCCCTTTATTGCCCCCGCCCCCACTATTCCCCAAGATCCAACTCAGGATAATCCTCAAGTCAGAGCTGATCTTCCCCCTATTGCTCCAGTGAGGGGTAAGACCAAACCACAACGTCCTTTAAAATCAGCTATTTGGAAATTTTGTTTTTTAAATGAAGAAAAAACTGTGTCTACGTGTCGTATTTGTAAACAAAGTTGGAAATATGTATCTGGTGCTAGTGGAGGTTCGACTGGGGGTTAAAAACTCATTTGCTTAAGAAACATCCGAGAGAGTGGCAAGCATATCTAGGTAGTCAAGGTGATGCTGGCTCTAGCGTTGGACCTTCTGTTGGCGGGTCAAACATGATTCAAACTTCACTAAATCCTTCAAACCCTGCTGGTCATGTTTCACAACGGCCCTATAATAGGGACCGTGATCGTGAAAATTTTGCTAAAATGGTTGTTTTTTGTGGTTTGCCTTTTAATTTTGGAGAACATGATGGTTTTATAAGATATATTCGGGATACATTTTATCCCAGTTTTGAAGGTATTACAAGAAGCATGGTAAAAAGAGATATTTTTGAATTTTATGAAAAACATATGCAATATCTTCGTAAATATTTTTATATGATGGATTGTAGGGCTTCTATTACCACTGATATGGGTCGTAGTCCTAACGAATTTGATTATTTAACTGTTACTGCACATTGGATTGATTATAAATGGATAATGCAAAAAAGAATTGTCGCTTATAAAATTTGTGAACACAAAAAAACTGGTGCTTATATTTCTTCAAGTGTATTAAAAATTTTGCAACGTTTTTATCTTACTGATAAAGTGATTAGTATTACTTTAGATAATGCTTCTGCTAATTTAAATGCTATGACTATGCTAGAAACTAGACTTTGTCCAATTAGTAAATATGCTTTTCATATCAAATGTGGTGCACATATATTAAATTTAGTTGTGAAAGATGGTATTAGGGTATTTGATAGTTGTATTGATAAAGTTGAAAATGCAATTTTTTGGATTTTTCATATGAATAATAATAGTAGAATTCAACAATATAAAGATTTTTGTAAATTGTGTGAAGTTCCATTTAGAAAAGTTCCAAAACATGTTAAAACTAGATGAAATTCTTTTTATGAAATGCTTGAAGTTGCTTATAAGTATAAAAAACCTATTACTATGATGTTTAATAGTCATAATGCTTATCCTGATGATAAATTTGCGGACAGTGATTGGGATGCAGTAGAAGCACTTAAAGTCTTTTTAAAATCATTTTTTGATGCTACCAAAAAAATTTCTGGAACATATTATCCTACTATTAGTGAAATTTTAATACATATATGGAATATTTCATGCATTTTTGCTATCTATAAACAAAAATTCATATTTTAAAGATTCTATTGAAGCTATGATTAAAAAATTTAAAAAATATTTTTTTCCTATTCCACAAATTTATTTAACTGCAATTCTTTTTAACCCGGAATATAAAGAAGTTGGTGCAAAAGCTTTAGTTAGAGAAATTTATACTAATTTAGATATTTCACCACAAGAAACACCGAATTTAATAACATGTCAAGATAGTATTAAAATTTGGGCAAAGGAAATGTATGACAAATATACTGTGACCTTAGAAAATCTTGATCATGTTCATGCCCCTCAAACTTCTACATCGAGATCAGGTGTCCATGGTAAAGCAAGATCACAACTTGGTCTTGATATTTCTAATAAGTGTGAATTTTCTAAGTATCTTGAACAGGGTGTTGATAATATTCAAACTACGGATGGCATACCACAGCTATTGGATTGGTGGAAATGTCGTGTAGAACTCTTTCCAAAACTTAGCAAGATGGTGAGAGACGTGCTAGTTATTCAAGGATCATCAGTTGCTTCGGAACAAGCTTTTAGCGCAGCAAGATTTCAAATTGGAGACCATAGATATTCTTTAGCAGAAGACATTTTGGAGGTATCGGTGTTGTTTAGAGATTGGATCAACGTCGAGCGAAGAAACGTTGGAAGACCAAAGTTGCAAAAAGTAGCAGAACAAGCCATAGATAACCTCATTGTATTTGATAGTGATGATGGCTGAACTTGAAGATCGTCAAGCAGCTTTACCAGGAATTGAGGTTAAAGAAGCTGAAACTTTACAAAGTTTAGAAGATAGATTTATAAATCTATACAACTATTAGTATTACAATCGAGGCTTAGTTGAAACAGAACCCTTCCTAGAAGGTGGCTGCGTAAATTAGGCGCGCTTAGTTGAAACAGAACCCTTCCTAGAAGGTGACTGCGTAAATTAGGCGCTTTACTAATAGTTGTAAATTGTAATATTAGTTTGAAATTTTGAATAAATTAATTTTTTTTTAATTTTTATCATTGTTTTATACTTTTATAGTTTTATACTTTTATTCATTGAAAACATAAACTAATAAATTGAAAACTTAAAAAAATAAACAACAAACTTATAAATTGAAAACTTAAAAAATAAACTAAAACATAAACTAATAGACTTCAAAACATAAACTTATAAATTGAAAACTTAAAAAAATAAAAAACTTTAAACAAACTAAAACATTTCAAATATATAACTTAGAAAACATATATAAACTATAAACTTAATCAAACTTCAATTAAAAGAAATAAAACTTATAAATTAAAAAACTTTAAAAAACAAAAACTTTAACAAACTAATAAACTTTAAATATAATTTATATAAGTTATAAAATTTTAAATCATAATTAACTATTTAACTTTTAAGTTATAAATTATAAAAACTTTTAAGTTATAAGTTATCACTTGAAAATTAAGTTTGAAATTCAAAATGTAATTCAAAATAAAAAATTTTAAAAAAAAATAAATAAATAAACATTCCGGTAAACCGGTCCGGCCCATTCCGGTACCATTCCGGTATGATACCGGTCCATTCCGATTGAAATCGGAATGGGATGGAATCCGGTACCCATACCGGTTGAGCCGGTCCGATTCATTCCGGTACCGGTTATCATTCCGATACTGGCCGTACCGGTCCGGTCCTGTACCGGTTTGTTCCGGTCCGGCGTGCACTCTTAGTTAACACAATAAGTATTATGATGTCAATAGTTACAGGCTCCCCCCAAACCTAATGCAAGCATAGCCCCGATGCATACAAAGTTATACAAATAAGAATGAGTGCCAAAAACTCCCTAAGTAGGCTAATGACGATGACTGCGCCTCCTTGAATATACCCAATAAGGTGGTCGAGATGCCAGTGGAGCTGGTGGTGCCAGTGGTGGTCTGTAAGCATGTGTTAGATCTATCTGAAACTCTTCCAATGAAGGAATCGATGGGTCCCATCAAACCAGAATGAGTCTCGAAGGCTCCACAATCCACCTGTCCAAGTAGGTCATCAACTCATGGTACGAGAACCTCGGTTGAAGTCCCCATTCTTTCACATTTGTCATGGGTGGTTCCTGTTGATTTTGAATGACTGACTCTAAAATCTCTGGGGAAATTTCAACTGGTGCCATGGCCTCATGTACCTCAGCTATTTCCTCTTCATAAACTTGGTCCCAACCTGTGCACCAATCATCAAGAGGGCTAGTACACGTCGGAGGGGAACTAGCACTTGGGGCTGGTAGATTGAGATCCCAATTATTTTAACATGCGAGATCACTTGCTTGAGTCCCTCGACCTCCTCTTCTATGGTATCCATCCTAGCATGGAGATTGCTTACTTTTGATACTATCAGTTTTAAGGCCGACTTGATGGCGTATTTTATTAAGGTCAGGATATCCTTGGACAACTTATGTAGGAGATCCTCATTCTGGTTAGTGATTTGAGTAAGGTATAGCAAATTACCTAAGGAGGGGTTCACTTTAGGTGCCACACATGTTGTGCTTGATATTCCTAGAGGCGGTTGTACATTACTTGCTTATGAACAATGTGCTCACTTTGGTCCCTGCTTGTGGTTGCATGAGGTGTTTGAGAAAGGGTTCTCTTCTTGACATGTGGGGCATCCTTATATATCTTTGTCTCCAAGAAAACCATGCCCATATATTGGGTAACCTTGTCTAATGAACAAAATAGAGGGCATGCAGCTTGGATAGTAAACAAACTGATGAGGGATGGAAATGCCATGGAGGTGGAGTCGTGATTAGCTTTTCTCTTGAGATGTTCCGCTATGATTTGTCCCTCATTCAAGAGGAGTCTATCCATGATGCAGGAAATGAGAATGGCCATTTCAATAGTCACTGTAGTGGTGTGACTAGTTGGGATAAATCTCATACTCACAAAGTCTAGCCACATGCGAGCTTCGAACTTAAGATCCGAGCAATAAATTTGCCCCTTTGAGATGGCCCAAAAGGTTTTCCCTTTGGGAATGATACTAGCAACCCACTCGTATTGATATTTCTTTGCAGCCACACATTCAAAGTACATTGATCCTGGAATTAGTTCATCATTCCAAATGGCAAAGTGGATGGCTGCAGGGGTTATGTTTATCTCCTTACCTCGGACCAACACCGACTTAAGGCACAGTAGTTTGCTCAGTGGGACCTTATGATTTAGCATGTCAAGTTAGGCCCGGTATGAAGCATAAAATTCTCTTACCAATTCAGGACGATAGAGGCCCGGAGGCTTGGCAAAATATTCCTAAGCTCTTATGCGGAACTTTTTTGGCATGTTCGGGAACTCTTCTAAAAAATCTTCCATATCGAGCCCCTTCTCCTCCAAGAATGGGCGATTCTGGAACTTAAGATAGTAGGCTTCTATTCCCCTGAGCCCAAAGCGGACTCCCGGCTCAATGTGCTCAGCCTCTTACATAGGAATACCTGCACTTGGAGTGTGTTTTAGGGAACTTCTCTTTTGATGGTGCCTGTTGGAAGACATAATCCGCTTATATGCCACGACATGCGATTCGCATCAGGTAAGGTGTGGACCGCATGGCGTATTACACATTGCCCTTTTTCTCCCCTGGGTTTGCCCAAGTATCTGTTTAGCCATGCAATGGGGGTGCGACGTACACTTGAGCTTATGTGGTTTGCACGACCTAGTGCATATCACCTCCCATTTTTAAATTTCCTTCAAGTAGTCTGCTTTTGTATGCGCTGAGCTGCGCGACACGCACAATTGTTTGTGCGGTCTGCACAGTTTTCTGCACACCTCTTTTTAGCCTAATTTTTGTGCTTGTTCATTTTCCACTCCATGTGTTCACTAAAAACACCAAAGACAACAAAGGGTGAAGAAAATTAAAGAAAAGACACTTGGGTTGCCTCCCGAGAAGCGCTTGATCTTACGTCGCGGCTCGACAATAGTATCTCAATCCTCAACCATTGTCAGAAGACATGCCAATCTGTTTAGCGTGGCTCCATCCCCAGAAGGGAAATTGCTCCATCAATATCTTAGAGATGTCATTATGTTGCTTACTTTTCAATGAATCAAATGCGGGCGTCTTGCCCACTACACACTCTCCACGAGCATCATCCCATTTCCCCTCCAAGTCTATCATCGATATTACTCTAAAATCATCTAGAGGCCTCGTGGGCTAGCAAATGTTGAGAGTCACTATCTCATCCCCCACTTGGAATTTTAGTTCTCCGAGCTCTACATTAACAAGGGCCCTCCTAGTAGCCAATAATGGTTTTCCCAAGATAATGGGCACCTCCACATCTACCTCACAGTCCAAGATGACAAAGTCCGTAAGAAGAATTAATTTATCCACCTTTACCAATACATCAAATAAGATTCCTACAGGGTGCTTAATAGACCTATTGGCCATGAGTAGCCGCATAGAAGTAGGCTTGGGAGTGCCCAATCCTAGCTTCTTGAAAATCATAAGGGGCATCAGGTTGATGCTTGCCCCCAAGTCACACAAGGCCTTTCGGAATACAAACATTCCAATCGTACATGGTATAGTGAATGCACCCAGGTCTTCTCTCTTGATAGCCACATTGCTAGTAATCACGGCACTATAACTGTGTGAAATCTTAATTGTTCACACGTCAACCACCTTCTTATTTTTAAGTAACTCCTTCATAAATTTGGAGTACCCTGTCATCTGCATTAGAGCTTCGACCAAACGAATGTTTATTGACAGTTTGTTGAACATGTCAACAAACTTGCTAAATTTTTGTTCTTCCTTCTTCTTATTTAGCCGATGAGGGTACAGAGAAGGTTCTTTGGGAGTTGTGGTCGGTATGCTTTGCACAAGAGGAGGGTCAACCATGTCATCAATGGCCACTTGGGCAGAAGGCTCGACCTCTTCCTTATCATCATCACTTTCAACATTTTCTGGCACTTGATGCATCAAGTTCTTCCCTTACCTCAGGAGTTTAAACAACATTCTCATGCACCACCTCTTCATCTTTGTCTCTTGGCTTCTTTCCTACTTCAAGAGTAGGCTCCTTTGGTTTCACAACCGGTTCTACAACGGGTCCTCTTACCTCATCGATTGTTCGTCCACTCCTAGTAATGATAGCATTGATGTGCCCGTCAATTTTAGGATTGGTAGTGGTGCTACTAAGAAGCGATGTCTTCATCCCCAGGCTCATTTGAATGGAAAGATGATCCATTTGGACTTCAAGTTGCTTGATGGAGGTTGAATGAGAGCTCACGATCCTATGAAGTATTGAGACTTCTCTTTTAAGCTCATGTACCCTGACGTGTGTTGTGTCCACCTTTTTTAGCACCAAGGACAACATGTCCTCTAACTTGGAATGCCCGGGGTTGCTTGTGGTTGGTTGGTAGAGGGAGCCAGCTTTGTTAGGGGTTATACAAGGACTTTGGTAGTTGTATTGCTCACCATACCTATCCCAATCATCTCTTATCCAACTTTGGTTCTCTTCCCTCAGGCAATAACACCCGGGATGAGAACCCGTCGACACAAAACATAACTTGCCATCAACCACAGTCATAAGCTCATCATCACTAGCTCTTATTTCTAGCACATTCACAGTACGCACCCCCTTAGCACCAATTACATGTTTTGCCAAGAGATCGATTTGGGTCATTATCTTGGCCATTGTTTCATCTTGACTTTCCCCTCTCTTTCTAATTTCATTAGCCAAGATAGATGAGGCTGCTCCCGAGGTTGGCACATCTGCCTCTCATGTATACCAAGCTTGGTTGGTTTTCATCATCCATTCTAAGAAAGTCGAGGCAATAGGAAATCTTATATCCATGAAGGTGCCACCTCCGAGGTTATTAGACATTGCCTTGTTCATGGAATTAAACGATCGATAAAAACTTTGAAGCAAAATGTTGTTTGACAACCCATGATTTGGGCATAAGATAAGCTTCTTTTTGAACCTCAACCAAGCCTCATGTAAGGGTTCATCCGGGAGTTGCCTAAAATTGATGCTTTTGTCTCTTAGCTGCATCATACGAGATTGAGGGAAGAATCTTGAAGTGAACTCTTCAACCAACTTAGCCCAAGATGTTATGTATCCGTCCAACAATTCTTCCAACCACGCCGTGGATTCCCCCGTCAAGGAGAAGGGGAATAGGCATAATCAGATGGATTCGTTGGAGATATTTTGAATTATGTATGGTTCGCGAATCTCCATAAAATTCTGAATATGCTGGTTGGCGTCTTCATGGGCTGCTCCACCGAAAAGGCCCTGCATTTTTATTAAGTGGAGCATGGTGCTAGTCACGTGAAAGACAACATTTCCCACCGTAAGGGGTAGGTGATTGCACCCACACCCTCTTGCATCACAGGCTCTGTCGTGTTGGCATTATCGAAGATTTCAATGCTCTCATTGTCATTGGTTTTATTCATAGTTAGCCTATTCAATCAACCATAAATAACAAACAAAAGTAAAAGAAGCGAGTCCTCTAAAAGTGATTTCAAATCAAC
This sequence comes from Jaltomata sinuosa, assembly GCA_003996215.1. NCBI lineage: Eukaryota > Viridiplantae > Streptophyta > Magnoliopsida > Solanales > Solanaceae > Jaltomata > Jaltomata sinuosa. The sequence goes on from QJPP01006927.1 coordinate 36,977, forward strand.
AATCAAAAATAGCTATCAACTTAAGTCCCCGGCAATGGCACCATTTTTGATGAACGCTCAAATCATGCTCCCTAAAGTAGGGGGTCATGATGATCATACAAAAAAACCAAATTTATAATCCCATGGAGTGTCGAGGTCATACCCAAGGGACTTGAAGTATCTAAATAGAGATTGTATCGAGTTGAGTTAAAAGCGAGAGTAAATTCTCAAAATAGAAAGTAATGATGGGGGAATTGCGATGTTGTCACTACAATCACAATTCAATTAAAAAGCAGTAAAACAAAAGCGGGTGTACCAAGTTGACTAGACGACTAGGGATACATATCCGACGGGGCTTTTATTTATCGGATAGAGTGATTATCAATTCATACTTATTCTTGCTTATTGACATAAGTAGAATTGGTCATGGGTAAGAATTGTTTATCTCTCGATCAACAATCTTATATCCAATAATCTCGGTTAGAGCATCATCAGTTTGATCAATAAACAACCAATCTAAGCTTGGGGAGGTCACACTATCTCTAGCTTAGACCCTTAAATGGGTGATTCCGTCGGTAAGAGCTATCCCTAGCCTCAAATCTGAGTGGAGTCCCAAGTTCCCACTAGTAATTTCACATTCGAAACCATGAAATCCTTTCTCAAGCAATCACATAGTCAAGTAATGAAAATTAATGTTTGCAACCACCAATTTTAGGATTAAAACTTGGTGAAATTACTAGACCCATGTCAAATAAGCAATTATAAGCAATAATAAATAACACCCACACCCATTGGTTAAGCACCCATCATCAACACACCTCTAGACAAGAGAAACTACCCACTCATAGCAAGAGAAAAAGAGATACCAATTGGGTAAGTTAAAATATCTTCCGTTTGAGATGAATCTCAAGTTCTAGATTCAATTTAAGCACCCAAGTGTTAGTCAAGAGAATTAGATGAAATCCCTCTTCTCAATGGAGGTGCAAACTTAGTCTCCAAGCAAAAATCTATTCAAAATATTCAGAACTGAAGAAAGTTATTTACAATTGTGCCTAAATACGCTTTTTATAGTTTCCCAAAATGTCATTATAAGTTAGGACAAAAATGCCCTTTGGGAGGTGTGCAACGTGTGATTTGCATGTTGTGATGTGTGCGTCACACACTGCCTTCAGTTGTACTAGTGACTCAGCTAACTTGGGAGTTTTATGCAAAGGGCGTGCAATTCGCACCTTGGAATGTGCACGTCGCACAACAACCGCACCCCTTAACAGATTCTTCAATGGCTTTTGTAGCTTCGTGCAGAGGAGGTGCGGTTTGCACCTTGGCTTGTTCATGTTTCATGGCCACCGCATCTCCAGTCAGAATCTTCAAATTTTCCAAATGCTTCACACTTAACTCCCTTTTTAGCTCCTTTTGGGTCCATATCCTTATTTTTTTTATCTTTTATCAAAATTACCTACATAGACATCAATAAAGGCCATAAGAACCTCAAATTCTATTCAAGACATAGCAATAATTCATGGATATAGGCTCAATAAGTTGGTAGATTACTAACTTATCAGGTTGTTCTTCAGGCTTTGAAGGATCAATGACTTTATGCCATGTTTTTAAAGTATGAGTTTTGGCTTGAGTCTGTGGAATTCTTGGGGCACGAGGTGTACAAGTATGGGATCATGGTAGACTCGGCAAAGATTGAGGCAGTTCGTGATTAGGCTAGGCCCACTTCTCCTACTACGGTTCATAGTTTTATTGGGTTGGCTGGTTATGCCATACGATTTATTGAGGGCTTCTCTTCCATTGTAGCACTTTTGACTAGGCTTACTAGGAAGGATTTCCTATTTCAGTAGTACGATGAATGTGTGGTGAGATTTCTAAGGCTCAAGGCCTTCTTGACCACAACTCTGATACTGACTCTTCCAGTTGAGGGATGGGGTTTCACAGTTTATTGTAATGCTCCAAGTGTTGGTCTAGGTTGTGTTCTGATGTAGCAGGGCTGAGTGATAGCATATTCTTCTAGACAATTAAAGGTACATGAGCGCAACTACCCCACCCATGACTTGGAGTTAGCGGTGGTAGTTTTTACAATTAAGATTTGAAGGCATTACCTATATGGCATTTATTGTTAGATATTCATCAACCATTGTAGCCTACAGTACATTCTGATTCAGAAGGATCTTAATTTGAGATAGTAGATGTGGCTAGAGTTGCTGATGGACTATAATCTCTCTAGTCTTTATCATCAAGGCAAGGCAAATGCAGTAGCAGATGCCTTGAGTCAAAAAGTGGTGAGTATGGGTAGTTTATCCTTCCTATCAGTTTCTGAGAGGCCTTTGGCTTTGGGAATTCGGTCCTTAGCTAATAGGTTGGTTCGACTTGACATTTTTGACCTAAGAAGAATTCTTTCCCAAGTTGAGGCTCGGACTATGTTATGGGAGCAGATTCAATAGCGTCAGTTTGAGAAAGTTTATTTTGTGGGCTCCGAGATTAGGTGTTGAGTGGTGAGGCCTGCATGTCCACCTTTGATTCAGAGGGTGTATTTTAATTCAAGGGCCGTATATGTGTTCTGAGGGTTAGTGACTTGATTCAGTTGATATTGTATGAGGCTCATTCCTCAAGATACTTCATTCATCCCAGGGCATCTAAGATGTATAGGGACTTGAGGAAGCATTATTGGTGGAGCGGGATGAAGAGGGATATAGCATAGTTCGTATCTTGGTGCTTGAACTGTCAACAAGTAAAGTTCGAGCACATGAGACCTGATGGTTTGCTTCAAAGTTTCCCAATTCCTAAGTGGAAGTTGGAGAGGATTACCATAGACTTCATAGTTGGCTTACTGCGTACTTTTCATGGTTTTGATAGGATTTGGGTCATGTGGATTGATTGACTAAGTTTTCTCACTTTTTACCCATTCAGCCTTTCTTCAGTGCTGAAAGGTTAGCTCAGATTTACGTGCGAGATATTATCTATCTTCATAGTGTTCAGGTGTCCATTATTTTAGATAGGGGTACGCAGTTCACTTCTCACTTTTGGAGGGTATTTCAGGAAGAGTTGGGTTCTTGGGTTGATCATAGCATGCCATTTCACTCGCAGACTGACGGCCAATTTATGCAGACTATTAAGGTTCTTGAAGACATACTCTGTGCCTGTGTTTTGGAATTTAGGAGTCAGTGGGACCAGTTTCTTGGCTTGGCAGATTTTTCTTATGATAATAGTTACCATTCAAGTATCCAGATAACTCTATTTGAGGCATTATATGGTAGGTGGTGTAGGTCTCCTATTGGGTAGTTTGATGGTTTGAGGTTAGGCAGCAAAGTATAGATTTGTTGCATGAGTCTTTTGATAGTGTACGGTTGATTCAAGATATACTTTGGCCAGCTCAGCATAGACAAAAGAGTTATACTGACTGTAGGCATCGTGCCTTTGAGTTTAGGGTTGGTGACTGTGTGTTCCTCTGTGTGCTCCCTATGACGGGTATGGTGATGTTCGGGAGGAGGGTAAGCTCAGCCCTAGGTATATCAAGCCATTTGAGATTCTTCGGTGAGTGGGTGATATTGCTTATAAGTTAGACTTGCCTCCAACCTTTTCTGGAATTCATCCGATTTTCCATGTATTGATGCCCTGTCATCATATTCTAGATGAGTCTCATGTGCTTCAGTGGGATTCAAATCAGCTGGATGATCATTTGACTTTTGAGAAGGAGCTAATAGCCATTTTAGCTTGGGATGTTAGGCGGTTGAGGTCTAGAGAGATTATGGTGGTTAAGGTGTAGTAGAGACATCATCTCATTGAGGAGGCTATTTGGGAGACCGAGCATGATATGCGAGCCCAGTATCCCATTCTTTTCGATCCTTCAGGTACTTCGAGTCCTTTAATTTTTTAGGACAAAATTCTTTTTAGTACTAGATGTTGTAATGACCCTCAAGGTCATTTTCTCTATTTTTGTTTGTTTTTTGTGTTTCTATACTTCCCATAGCGGCTATAGGTAATTTATGACCTACCGGGACTGACGGTTTGGTTCCCAGGCAATTCATATATGTTTTAAGCCCATTTCCCTATTTTGAATCTCTTAAAGTTGAAAAAGTTGACTTTGCTCAACATTCGAAGAAGATCAACTCGGATGGGAATTCTGTCAGTGTTGTTAGCTCTGAAATATCAACTTTGGGCTAGAGGGACTTTTGGTTCGGGTCCTAAGGTTTTGGACTCATTTTGGGCTTTGGGGTTCCTTTTGGTAAAAATATGGTTTTTGGGCGTAGGGTACACTTTTCATTAAATCTTCCTTTGTTAGGAATTTTATAAATTTCGTTGAGTTTTGAATGTCATTTTTGATAGGGTAGCATGTTTGGTTTGTGTCCACGGGATTCCGGATGAATCTCGAGAGTCCATTCGAGCATTTAAACTTAGCTCGAATTTTCTGGTATAGCTCATTCTGGTGTATCCGCTTTTATAGCCCTTGTGTCACATATGTGGATACCACATTTGTGGATACCACTTTTGCGGTAAAGCACTGCATTTGTGGACTCCATATTTGCAAACAATCCTCCACTTTTGTAGAGGTGTGTCTGTTCAGGGACCTTCACTTTTGTGGAGTTTCTATTGCTTTTGCAACGTCCGCATTTGCAGAGGCACCGGTGAACAATGACCTCCACATTTGCAAGGAAAATCTCTGCTTTTTCGGAGATAGCTGTTATTAAAACTTCTTCTTCATTTTTAAAACACCCCAAACTAAAATTCTCCATTCCTATAGAGATCTAACCACCAAATTTAGTGCGGGATCACTATTTTTCGTGTTGGGGAAACATTTTCTGGTTTGTGGTCGATTCCCGTCTTCGAATTGTAAGTTCCAGCACTTAATTTCATTTAATTTCTTAGTTAGTTCTTGTTTTATTTCTTGGATTTGGGGGCAGTTTTGTGCTTGATTTTGAGCCTATTTTTGCTCAATAAATTGATCATGTTATCCTTGTCCCACGAGGGATATATTTCCCAGTTTTGTTTTTGAAATTCGCATGCAGTCCCCACGGGTGATTTTAGACCTAATTTCTGACCCAAAATATTATTTTGTAATATGGGTATCATTGTTTGTATTTTAATGAATAGATTATCATTATGGTAGCGTAGCAGTAGTCGAAGGCTTCTCAAAAAGAAAAAGCTCTGATCTAGTGGGTGCGAGCGCGCTTGATCGACTTTCAGGTAGGCTATGACTTGCTTACTTCTAGACTTATCTCGTATATAATGATGGTATGGTTTGTGCTAATTGTTAGTCGAAATTTATGGATTGGATAGTGTTTAATTAGAGATTTTGATTCTCGTAGTTGGTGTAGGGCTTTAGCTTAGATTCGGGAATTGGGAACGTTAGTATTACCCTTGCTTATACATGTAGGTCTTAGCTTAGCCGATGTAATGCCTTAGTTGTGTTTAATTATAAATATTTTCTTGCCTTAGCTTAGTTAGTCGGCCTTGGGGTGGTGCACCTAGATATTCATAGTATGGAATTCCTAGTCATTCTCGTGATAGGTTAGAAGCTTGTTTTAACCATTTCTGCTTAATCATTATGTTTTTGTCGTATTATTGGTATTTATGTATTTATAGGCCTGAGGCCATATGCGTTAGAATTTGCTGGACCCCAAGTCAGTTTACTTATTCCTTAACTCCTTTCAGTTCGTTTCTTCTTTTATCCAGTTTTGCATGAATTATTACGTGTTAGTTAGGTTTGGGGTAGTTGTTGCCTTAAAGTAAGTTTTTGTAGGAGGTATTAAGAGTTCGGTCCTTTTTGGTGCTATTGTTAGAATATTGACCTTCCTCTGACTTGTGAACTTAGCTGCTTTAATGCAAATTAACTAGTTGTGATTATTCTTCCGTGTTCTTGTATTATGGTTATTTTTTGCATGGCATATGAAAGATTTGGTTTAAGACACTATTTTCGATTTCAGAAATAGATTTTTAAGAACAATCTTGGTACTTGACATTTTGCGGGAAAACCAGTTACATTTTTAAGAAGTATTGTTTTGAATAAACTTGCATGTATGAGGGAAAGTGTTCTGGATGGTTTTACTGGTATTTTAAACTTGCATGCCTGAGATAAAGTATTTTGGGTGGTTTTACTAATTATCATCATGGCATGGTTATTGAGATACAGTTCAGAATTAGTATACGAATTTTGTGAGTCCCCCATGGGTCCTGCCTTTCCAAGCTATGGCTGGAATAAGAGTATATGGTACTATTGGCACTTGGAACGAATCATATGGCACATCATGGCACGATCCCACCTGCATTACCCCATTAGGTTGATTGGTAGTCACCATAGTCTGCTGTTTTTATCCTCTGGACTTATGGGGGGGGGGGGTGTCTAGCTGGGTCTATTATTTGTTGTTTGTACCTTTTGGGCTTATGGGGGTCTAGTTAGGTTATTCTCTGATTTTGTGTACCTTCCAGGCTTATGAGGGCTTTGTTAGGTTGTTGCTGGAATGTTCTACTTTACTTTACCTTACATTGCTTTACTTTTCATGTTTTACGTTTCTCTCATCTCATTATCTTCTGCCTTATTATTTTCTAGTTATGACTCATACCCTTATACTATCTCCCTCTTCATTTCCCTATAGTATATTCGCATTTTCCATACTTTTATCTTATTGAGCTCAGTCAGTCTATGATGCCAACTAGGTATCGCATGTTTTAGTACTCATACTACACTTCTGCATTTTTTTTCCTGATGCAGACCCTAGCTTGAGTTATCACCGTTGATGTTGTCTTGGTGCGGAGTTGCTATTTCAGAGATCTAGGGTGAGCTTCTGGCATCCGGAGTTGACTTGTCCCCTTCTACTTTGGGATTAGTCCCCTTTTGCATCTCTAGAGATTTTGTATTGCATATTTGTATCCATCTAGTACTCCTTATGTTGTAGTATATTTTGTACCAACTGATACCAGGTTTTGAGGATTTTCTTAATGACTTGCTCCTTATTTCCGCATTATTCTGTTCTCTGCTCTTATATTTTTCTGTACTGTGTATCCTCTTATTTTGCTTTCAAGTTGTGTCTCATGTTAGCCCGCTACTCGCTATTTCGGGCTAAAATTTTTGGCTTACCTACTGGTGGGATGTAGTAGGTGCCATCACAACTTGATAAATCGGGTTGTGACAAAAATATATGAATTTTGTGAACAGTACCTATTTTTTTATTATTCATAAGTTAAATAAGGATATAAAAAATGAGTTTAGTCCTTATATTTAACAATTTGTTTCAATAAATACAATGACATGTTACTGTTGACACCCAATTTTTACACGCCACATTACGAATTAATCTTGAGTCTTTTTGAATTTTAAACAATTTTTGAAATAATTATTTTGTACAAAGGGATAAAACATTTTCCAAATAAGCTTTATAATAGTTCTGAGTAATAATTTATATCTTTCATGTTTAATTACGTGGAATTTATATAAGTTTACTTAAAGAACTATTTTAGAGTCTAATTTCATAAGAAAATCCTTTTAAAAAGATTAAACATTTGATTTTCTCTAAATTAATTCAAATAAGAGATTAATTGAATAAATTAATTTCATAAATAAAGAGGTAATTATGTGTTAAATTCAATAATTATTTTGAATTGTTTGAATTTATTAAAGCTCAAGTTTATTCTCAATTAATCCATCTCTATTCCTATTCTAGCCTACTACTTAAAAGTCTGTTTCAATTTTAGTCGAATTTCATCTATCCATGCTTGATTCAGTTATTTCTTAAATTTGAAATGGCCATATTTTTGCAAATGTGGCCATATCTTAAATTCCCTCCCACCTCTCTTATCAGTCAGCATTTGGGCCAACAATTTCCCAAAACCCGCTGGCCCAATTCCTTTCTCCCTCAAGCCCACTTTCAAATCCCATTACCCGGCCCAACCCCTCACCAGCTCTCTATATTCCTCTCAACAGATATACACACACACCTCACAAATACACACCGCTTATATCTCCCACAAAATCCTCAACGCGCCTCACGCTCCCCATTTTCTCTCAAAAAGAATGCGTCATACTTTGCAGACGCGCCTCGTACAAACTAACAGCTCACCCATTTGCACTTCATCTTCTTCCCCTCTCTCTCTCTCGAAACCCTAATGACATCGCTCAACAATGAGCAATATCAGCTCCAACAATGCCCAAACCCCCCAAACGTTTCCAAACGCCGTCCAAAATCTCCATCAAAATCAAGCTGTCAAGTTGAGAAGCTTCCAGAAATAGCTAGGTGGCGTTTTCTCTATGTGATGCGGAATTTTTTTTGTACAATTTCGTACAATCTTGTTGCTGTTAACGTTATCCAGCTGAGGAATTTGAATTTCCTCAAAGAAATTCCGAGAAACCCCTCTGTTTTCCCCCCATTTTGACCCCAAGATTTTCCTATATAAAGCCCCTCTTTCATTGTGTGAGGTAGCTGGCTTAGGGAAAAAAATTGAGGATTTTGGAGAAGCATTTCTTTAATCCTATCTAACCAAGTCAGTTTTCAGAGATAAAACCCTAAAATTCGAGTTCTTCCAGCAAAACAAGCTAAGCTCCGGTGGTTAAAGGTTGTTTTCGACGAAGCTCGTAGTCCCAGACGCTGCTCCAAAAGAGGTAAATCCCTTATCTCTTCTTTCGTTCTTGTCTTTCCTTTTCTCGTTTGTCCATTCAGTACGATGTAAAAGCTGAGCTCTTAGAGATATACTTGCTGGTTTTAGGCTGATTTGCTTGACTTGGTATTGAGAAAATATAAGTATTAGCTTAAAATCTGTTCAGTTGAAGTGATTGTTAACCCCTAAAGCTCTTAAATTCTCGTTCTGTTTTCCTTTTCTCTGTTTCATTTTTTTGCCTTAACAATCGTTCTATGTGTGCTCTCTTTTGAAGTCAAAATGATATTTAGTGTTGAAGAAATCTCGGGGTACGTGTTTTCTTTCCTTCGCTGATATTTTAAATACACAGTTTTGCATTTGTTCGAAAATATTTTTAAAGGAACTAGTCCATCAAGCACACATTAGATTGTTGGAGGATGTTTTCTCCCTGTTTAGTTTGAACTAACTAATTCTATTTTTCATAGTGTGTAATATATGATTTCTTTTTGTCTTAATCTTGCCTCTATCTACAATGTATTCTTTGTGGTATGTGAAAATTCTGTCTAAGCATGACCGTTATTCATGGTTTTAACAATCTAGTGGTACATCACATTTTTCTTTAGTTTCGAAGATGGACTCTTATGTTTTGAGCAAGGTTCTTTCACTTACTGCTTTGCATCGAGTAGCTAAGGTTTCTGTCTTAAGTCTATGAATCTGCCAAAAAATGAGTTTCTCTACCCCTATTTGAACCACTTCTAACGCTGAAAACTTCTTCTCTTTTCTTAAAGATTGAGTAAGTTCGTCAAGCATGAATACATTGTCTTCCACTAGTTATAGGCGTGATACGTAACAATCTGAAAAACATGATAATAGTTCTTTAAACATTGTTCTGTTTGTTGTTCGCTCTCACTGTTAATGTGGAATTCATCTTGGAAGAGTCAAGAATATATTTCTAAATGCAAGTTGTCTTTGTTTAGAACATTTTATTTACTTTGCCCATATCTCTTCCTCTATTTGTCGTGGTTACGTCTGAGGGGAAAGGGTCGATTTTGAAGGATTAGTTGAGCTATGGAAGGAATTTGAACCAACAAGCTTGGTCCTTCCCTGGTTCTTCTAAGATCTCCACATTCCCCTTCACGTCTCTTAACTCATAGTTGTTTTATCAAGCCTAGCAGTCGATTTAATTGTTAAAAAATATAGTTTTCTTCCAAACCTTTGTGTATATGATATTTGGTTCTTTCATGAAAGAAAATGAGATAGAACTTCATTCTCTTTCCTGAAATGATACAAATATGTTTGTTCATTCATTGTGAGGGATTAAGAGTTGAAAGTAAATTGAAAAAATTGAGTTCTTCGCTTGAATTTGGTTTTGTTTGCCTACAAAGATTGCTGATATTCCTTTTTTCTAAAATAACAGCCATTTTTGTATGCTCTCGACTGGTCAGATAGCTATGCTAAAATAGTGTGAGTATGTGTTCTATCTTGTTTATATGCTTCCACCTTATCCCATAAAGAAATCATGTTATTTGGCAAGAAGGCATAGGTATTCTCTAGTTCCCTTTATGATTCTATTCCCCTGCCTGCCTACAGTCAAACTGTGTGATTATGTGATCCTCCAGATATGTCTTAGTTATAAATCATGATTGTCTACGAGATCAAAACGGCTCTAAAATGTCTTCATTTTATTTTTCTTCTTTATTTTTCTTCTTGCTTGTCAACTGGGAAATTTTCTTTGTCATAAGACCTCCCCGCTCATGCTCTTGAAAGGTTCTATTAAAAAGAATCATATCTTCTTATTTGAATTGTATGAAAACTTTTGAGAGGTATGTTTGCAAGTCGATATTAGTATAAATTTTTGCGTCATTCCGGAATGTCAAATCTGTCCTGCCTAAAGGTGGATTAAATAAACTGGGAATTTTAGTTCCCTGTCGTGATGGTATGATAGCCAATTTCTTCCCTTAAAGAAATTTAATACGTCAATCTTGGTTGTTTTCATCATTGTATGAGTGTGAGCATGCCAAACCATGTTTAAGTTAGTTCATAGGCCTCTTGTGTGCAATTGGTTTTCTTTAGCTACACCTTCGAACTGTTTTATCTTGAGAGTTTACTAGTCATTCAATGATTTGTAATTTTATTCTTCTGACATGTGATGCCGCTGAGTCCGTTATGGACTCCTTCTCCCTCCTTGCATCCCTCTCGACGGGCTAAGCCCATCACCATTTGAGTCATCCTGAAGAGCTTGACGAACAGGGTGAGAATTTAATAAAATGGGCCAAGCCCATAACAAAAAGAGGCAATATCAGTCCAAAATGGACTAAATTTTAAGAAGAATGGGCTAATGCCCGTGAGCATACATCAACAGCAGCAACGGTAACAGTCCAAAGGGACCAGACTTGAGGACAATGGACTAAAAAGTCCAAGAATGAGCAGCAAGTGGGCCTTGAAGCCCAAGTTAGGTTTAGGACAGGATTTTGGACTAAAAGTCCAAATTGTTTAAGACAAAGGGCTTAAATTCTTCTCATATCTCTTTAAATCTTATTTGTATTGCTTAGTATAGATTGCTTGTATTATTTGGACTAACTCTAACTTAGTTGAATTCCCCTAAGAATCACTATGTCGTTTGAGCAAATTAGTCAACGGTTTGGTATGATCTCACTTAGCTTAATGTTTAACTCTTAAAATTGATTTCATTTATCTTCAAGCTTTCATTTAGATTTTCTCCAAAAGAAAAAGACCGCATTAATATGAAATTAATAACTGTTTTCTTTAAAGATTTTTTATACTCGTCATTCGTCGAAAATAAAGTTTTATCACTGTTGCCTTTCTTCTCAAAAGAAATGACTCTTCTTATATTCAACAAATCAATTATTTAATATTTAATATACTCCTTTACTCAAGTTTAGTCAAAATAAGTTGTTTTCAAATATGTTTGGATAACCGCGAGTTAGTGGATATTCTGAGTGCTTTTAACACCTTCTCGGGATATTAATTTGAACCCTTACCCTTAATCTCTGATTTTTAAAGTTATATCTGTTTTTAACTTTAGAAATTTTATAAGTTTTTCTTGGTTTTGCCTTTATAAAATTAAGTGGTGACTCTTGCTTTTAATTAAAAATATTTTGAAAATTTTAATTAGATTTTCGAAATGAGATTTATCATAACAAGTCATTTTTTCCCGTAAAACAGTTACAATAATAACATGCATAAAAAATTAAACTAATATGATAATAAGCGTAGGCCTTAGGTTAACTTAATGAAATTAGTTTTAGAGAAATGCAGATTATTTTAGTTTTCAATGTCAGATTTATTCCGTCATTTATTTAGTAGGAGCAAAGGAAAAGTTAGAGATTTTAGAAAAAAAACGTTCTTGAAAAATAAATGGTCTTGATAACTTATAAACCTTCAATTAACTGAAATGTGTGTTATTTTTCCCTCAAACTAACGAAAGTTAAATATTTAAGAGAATTATTATTTTAAAAAAATTAAAATAAATAAATTCCGCTGCAATAAATGATGCAAAAGCAATAGCTTCTCTGATGCATCAGAAAGGAGGTCTTGCTTGCTATATTTAAATATGAGCATAGCTTTTCACTTATTTAACAGACTAACTGACTAAGACTCATGATATTGTTAATCCCTAACCAAGAAATCCTTTTCCTAACTCATTATATAATCCATTTCTAACCATTTTTCTTTCATTCAGTTATGTTGTTTATTAAAGAGATGTTTAATGTCCAGGTAGACGTGATGGATTAGTTATCAACTTTGAAATTCTTCAATTAAGTAAATGGTGGTTATGGGTTCTCCTATAAATATTTTAGTGTTTTTAATAATAAGAAGATGGATAAAGAACAGGAAGAAAAATTCAAAAAAAAAGGAGAAAAAAGATCAATAATTTTCTAGATCATAGAGAGGTGTCACATCACTACATCACCATGTCATGCCTTCGATGTTTTCAGCTATGCATCCGGTGTTTCTTGTTTTGATGTTGAGGCAGTATATTCAAGATGAGTCTCATGTGTTCTATTGGGAGTCAGTTCAGTTGGATGAGAGCTTGTCCTTTGTCAAGGAGCCAGTTGCTATATTGGCCAGAGATGTAAGGAGGTTGAGGTCTAGGGAGATTCCTGTTGTAAAAGTTCAGTGAAGGCACCATCCAGTCAAGGAGGCTACCTGTGTGACCGAGAGAGATATGCGGGCCCAATATCTGCAGTTGTTTGAGCCTTCAAGTACCTCTTTCTTCTTGACTTTCGAGGATGAAAGTCCTTTTTAGTAGTGGATGATGTAATGACCTTTTCGGTCATTTTTGCATTTATGCCTTCTTTGTACTGCTAGAGCTTTCCTGTAGCGGCCCCAAGTCATTTATGGCTTGCTGGGACCAATGGTTCGAAGCCCTAGTCGTTCGTTTGGTCATTTTGGTTGTTTGCATGTTTTAGAGCGTTAACTTAGAATATCATTACCTTTAGTCAACATTCTTGGTAAACATGCTCGAAATCAAATTCTGACAGTTTTGTTAGCTCCAGAGCATGGATTTTGGTGAGGGTGGACTCTGAGTCGGGTTCTGAGAGCTTTCGGCTTAGTTTTGTCCAGATTTTGTCTAGGTTCTGAGAGTTGCTCTATAACTTTATTTTCAACTGTTGCTCTCATCTTCCCAACTCGTTTTCTCCACTATTTTTACACCAAATTTCTTCAAATCTTCACCTTCTCTTACCCATAACTTGGAGAAATAATTATTGCTGATCCGGTGTGTTTCTTGGCCTCGTGAATAGGTAAAATCTCTTGTTAAATTCCGTTAATTTCCACAAATTTCATTCTTTAAATTCTTGTTTTTCACGATTTTCAGCTTATTTCTTTCACTTCTTTCAACTCCAACTTCATTTTTCTCAAATCTAATTACTCAAGAACAGTGTGGGCTCGTGGGAATTCTCCAAATTATCGTTAATCTCGCTCCTTTATCATTGGTAAGCCTCTTCTTCTTCAAGCCTTGTTCTTCTGTTCAAGCTCAAAAACCTCCATGGTTGAGGCTCTTACAAGCTTGATTTTTCTTGGATTAAAGCAGCGTCAGAGAGCTTGATTATTCGTGGTAGCTGTAGTTCCAGTCCGTGGTCGATTCTTGCTTCCAAATTGATACGTTTGCGCCCTTGAAAATCACAATTCTCCATTTTTGTTCTCATTAATTAGTAGTACTTCGAGGCTGTTTTGAGCCCCAAATAAACTTCGTTTGTGCTCAAATTTTAAGCATGGGTTCCTAAATTCACCACGGACATAATTGTAAATTTTATTTTCTATTTTACTGTGCGGGCCCTGAGGGTCATTTTTCAACCCGATTTTCAGCCTAATTTTCCGTATAGCAATATGGGTGTCATTCTTCTCGTCTTGATACCTAGATTATGTTCTTGATAGCGTGCAACTTTTCGAGGCTATTCGGAAAGGGAAGGCACCCGAGTGACGATTCGTGTTTGAAGTTCGGCACTGAGGTAGATTGCAGTTTAAACTCTTTAGACTTCGAATATATAGAATAAAATTGTACTAATGGGCATCCTTGGGTTGGGTTGACTATTTCATACCACAGACCTTGACTTCTTATTTCATGTCCCATTCCTTTTCCTCCTCCGATATTTGTAGTATTTGCAATAGATGATATTATCACTCTTGTGGTCCTGTGTGGCCTTGTTTGACTCTGGAACATAGATGGTGGGTTATATGAGAATGTCCATGAGTCTCGAGAATCGTTATTATTATTATAGAGCTGGCTATCTATGTTGTAGAATGATTAGAGCCTGTGCAGGGCCGATAGGTTGATTGTGGGCGGAGGGACACTGTTGTGATTGTGTATACCATTCATCATGCATATAGAGGGAATTTCTTCATGATTTTACTGCGATTTTGGCTTTGGGCCTACGATTGATGAATTTCCAAACCTTGCATGGCTCGTGGGGCCCATTTTCAGTGAAAATGATTGAAAAAGGGTTTTGGTATCTTCTTAATGGATCTTCTTGGTGTAAGGGGGAGTTAAAGGATTTTTTATAACTATTTTCACTTATACTAGACTCGGCGGGGTTGAGTGTTAGACTTGTTTTACTACAACTTCTGGGTTGATGTCGGCAGGGTCGTGCGGTAGGATTATTCACTTACTGATTTAGACCTTGATATTCTCCGAACAGCTTTACTTGGGGATTTTTGAGATTATGGGGCATCTAGTATGTTGGCCGGGGTCCTCCATGGACCTTGCCATTCCGAACAAGGGGCTACGTGCTGCGAGTGCCGGAGCGGGGGGGTATACGGTGTAGTAGAGGTATATGGGTGTGACCTTCCATAGATCCCATCTTTTGGGTCTTATAGGACGCCGAAAGCGGGTAACATACGGTACTACTATCACTCTTGGCTTAGCATGGCATGTCACACCATTCATTTGTGTGAGGTTCTACCCTTATTTTCTGTTTGTTAATTGTACACTCCAGTAGTATGGGATGCTGGAGGGTTTGTCTTTACTTGTTTGTGTTCCTTGGGTGTATGGGCACCCGTGGGACTGTAGGTATACCTATTGTTACTATTTTGCTTTATTGGTTCCTATTGTAGTTCTTATGACTTTGTATATTTTTAAGGTTAAACTTGGGCTTCTAGCTGTTGAATTCTTGACTTGAGATTGCATGCTTAGTTGGGTTATCGTTCCTTGTATTCGAGCATGTTTATTGTTTTTTTCCTCTCCATTTCTATTCGTTGAGGTTACGGGTATACCACCTGCTTTCTAAACTCTTCTTTATATACTTGTTGTTGCGAGGATCCTGGGTACGTGTTTCTTTCTTTCGCCTATAATGTGTATTCTTTTAGCTAGCCATATGTATTTTTCCTGCTTGTGTTCTTTCTGTGCTAGCTTTCGTGTACTTATTCGTTGCCTTCTGTGACTAATTGTTTTCTATTCTACTTATTACTGCTCTTTTATCTTATATATGCCTAGTCGGCCTATGATACCTACTGGGTACCGATTGCTTTGCAATTGGTTCTGATACTACACTATACATCTTCTGGTGCAGATCCTAGTGTGGGCCATTGTTGTTAGCTCGTTGGAGACTCATGTGAGGAGCTTCTTTTGAGATATTTCAGACTGAGGGTGAGCTCTTGGTGACCAAAGCATAGCTTTTAGTTATCTTTTATATTATGTACTCTATTACTACTCGGAGACATATGTATATATTGTTTTGGATCCTTTGTACTCCTTATATATAGTTCTGGCTCTATACTATGATACCAGGTTTTGGTGTTTTGGTTTAGGTTTCGCAAATGTATATATTGTAGCTACTTTCTTCAGCTTATTTCCCTTGCTTATGCTTATTTATATCGTTCCTCCGCTAAAATGTTAGATGGTAGTCCATTACCAACCATTCCGTGCTACGGGGATTGGTTCGCCTACTTGGGAGTTATAGGTGCCATCATGACTGAGAAATCGGATCGTGACACCACTATAGAGGGTGTGGCGAGGAAGAAACTCAGAAATTCTCCCAGTTTTTCCTTTTTTGAAACACACCTTCAAACCATGACATCGCAGACTAACCTCTTTATGTCAGGTTCAATATCGGGAGTTTTACTTACCCAAATTTACTTTTGAAAAGTTCTACGGATTTCTTATTTTCTTAGCTATCATAAAACACAAGCTAAATTTTATTAAATTCACCCAATCCCTTTCCGAATTGCCTTAGATCGTATCTTGCTTCGATTTTATCCAAGACTAGCCTAGCCTAAATTTTTAAAATCCAATTTTAGAAAAGTTCTAACTCTGATTCTTGCACAATTAGTTCACCCATAACGACAGGAAGGGTCGTAATAGAAAAAAACCATAAAAATAAGAGAGAAAAAGATATACTAATAAAAATGAAGAAGGAAAAAATGGAAATGAGCATCTAACAACTCCATAGATAATTGTTATTTATAGATTAGTTCAACCATAAGAATTAGGTATAAAAAAGTTGAGGAGATATGTTATTTAAGTAGAAAATACAAATAGATAGAGGTTTTTTTTGTAACTCATGAGATATAATTAGATGTGATAAATATAATTTTTTTATTTATTAACCAAATAGATTAATGAAAAGAATGAAGAAAAAATTCAAAAAAGAACAAAAAAGATAAATAAGAATGGAGGCCATAGAGAGGTGTCACATCACATTGTCTATGTTCTTCCTTATATATATATATAATAAAAAATATTATTTAACTTTTTAAATAGTAACTAAGACACATAAATTGAAATAAAGGGAGTTTATTTAAAATGAAGGTTCCTAAACTAACAGTTGTAACCTACGCAAGAGTAAGAAAAAATTAAATAACATTGTATCAAACAGTCTAGGATGTAAAACACAACTAACCAACCATTTGACGCAATGTTATTTAATTTTGTCTTACTCTTGTTGCAGGTTGAAACTTTTAGTTTAGGAATCTTTATTTTAAATACACTCCATCTATTTCAATTTATGAGTCTTAGTTACTATTTGAAAAGTCAAATAATATTATTTTATCATATTTTCTCAAGTAATTTTGTTATGACCCTAAATTAGGCCACGATGATGCCTACGTAATTCCCCGGTAGGCAAGCCAACCCAAAAATGCAGAAGCATAATAAATCAGTTTAAATGATGAAATACATGAGGGAATAATTGATAAGTTGGTAATTTACCAACTTATTGAGCCTTTTAATCATGAATTATTGCTATGTTTTGATAAGATTTAGAGGTTTTATGGCCTTTATTGATTTCTATGCAGGTACTTATGATCAAAGATGGAAAATAAGGAAATAAACCCAAAAAGAGCCAAAAAGGAGTGAAGTGTAAAGTGAGCAAACAAGATGAAGATTCTAATGAAAGATGTGGCCCTTGTGCGACACACACTATGCTTTGTGTGGTCCGCACCTCCCACTGCATGGAGATGAAAAGTTGATTGAAGAATCTGTCAATGGGTGTGGTCACTGTGCGAACCGAACCTCCTTTGCATGAAGCTATCCAAGTCACCTGAGTCACTGGATCGCTGAAGCAGGGTGTGCGATGCGCACATCACAAAGTGTGAATCATACGACGTGCTGCACACTGCCCAAATGACATTTTTGTCCAAAATTATGTGACGTCTTGGGGATTTTTTATATACCCATTTTAGGCACAATTATAAATAGTTTAGCTAGCACTGAGTTTTAGAATTATTCTTAGATTTGTGAACAAGTTTTCACTTCTAAGAAAAAGAAGAGGGTTTCATCAAATTCCTTCTTCCCAATTCTTAGAACCACTATTTGTGTACAAATTGATCTTGGATATTGAGACATTTAGATTGAATGGAAGAGAAATTGAACTACCCATTTGGTTACCTCTTTCCTTGAGCATGAATAGCTAAACCTCTTATCTAGGGATGTGTTGATGATGGGTACTTGATAAATGAGTGTGGGTATTGCTAATTCTTGTTTATAATTAATTTATTGACATGGGTCTAGTGATTTCACCATATTTTAACTCTAAAATTGTTGGTTGCAAATATTGATTTTCCTTACATGGTTATGTTGTTGCTTGAAAAAGGATTTCATAACTTCAGATGTGAAATTGCTAGTGGAAACTTGGTCTTCCATTTAGATTGAGGTTAGAAATAGCTCAAATCGATGGAATCACCCACTTAAGGGTCTAAAGCTAGAAATAACATGACCTCCCTAAACAAATACTTGGTTGTGTATTGATTAATCAATAGTGCTTGACTTAAGGTTGTTGAATATATGTTTGTTGATCAAAATATAAATAACCATGCCTAAAACCAAGGTTACCCATGTCATTTAGCATGAATTTTCATGAATAAAAACTCACCCTATCCCATGTTCGAGTCCCATCTCACACACATCCCTAGTCGTGCTCTCTATTGTCTACTATCCATTTTTACTTTATTGTTTTGTTTGTTGAATTGCGAAATAGTGACATATTCCTAATTATCCCTTTTTATATTACTAACTCTCATTGTGAACTCTATTTTATAATCATCTTAAGCTAAAGTCTAAATTATCTGTGGGTTCTACCCCACCATTTATTGAGAACTATAAATGTGTTTTGCTATGACGATCGCCGATACCTCCTGATAGGAGAGTACATTTGAGTGTTATAAAAAATGGCACCATTGTCGGGGATGTGAAGGAACTCAAGAAGGATGTGGCCACAACAAAAGGGAAAGCTTCAGTTGAGGCGGCATATTTGAGCTCCTTGCCTAAACCCCGTCCAATGCAAGGGTCCATGGACAATTTGTTTGCATCCTATGAGGATGATGAGGCTGAGCTTCCTGGAAATAAGGACGGCTTGCTAAATGATGATCAAGATCCAGAGCTTCAGCATATTCTCTAAGAGTCCACAATGGATGCGCACTCCGGAAAAGGGTGGCACTGGTCCTAGTGGATAGAATGCAGATGATGAGGCATAGTCCTCCAGGGAGTGCTGCACCCCCTCTTCCATTACTTGAGCTTATAGCATTGAGGGAAATTCTTCTTTTAATGGGAGGCGGTGCTCTTTATTATTATTGCTCTTGGTTGCCCGTGATTGGGCTTGAGATATTTCTATTTCCCTTTCCGGGCCTTGTTGAAATTTTTATTTCTTTGCTAGATTTGATTTGACCCTTGTCGGGCATATTTGGATGATTGTGATGACATTGCCCTTGCCGGGCCTGAAGTACAACTCTCAGATGCTGCTCATGCTCCTCACTACTCCTCGAATATACCAGAATATCATCGATTAACAAAATCATGAAGGAATCTAAGTAGGCTTTGAACACATAGTTCATCAACTCCATAAAAGCTGCTGGGGCATTAGTCAACCCAAAAGACATGACTAGGAACTCATAGTGGCCATATCAAGTCCTAAATGCAGTCTTTGGGATGTCAGCAGCCCTAATCCTCAACTGGTGATAATCGGACCTCGAGTCTATCTTAGAGAACACCACTGCACCCTGTAGCTGGTTAAAGAGATCATCGATATGGAACATCGGATACCTGTTCTTAACTATCACCTTATTCAAATTCCTGTAGTCAATACACATATGCATGGACCCGTCCTTCTTCTTCACAAACAGAACCGGAGCACCCCACGGAGACACACTAGGCCTGATGAACCCTCTACTCAACAAATCATGGAGATGATCCTTAAGCTCTCTCAACTTGGTTGATGCCATCCAATATGGTAGAATGGAAATGGGATGAGTGTCCGTCTCGACATCGATAGCAAAGTCAATATCACGATCAGGAGAAAGACCTGGTAGATAAGAAGGAAATACGTTTGAATACTCACAAACCACAAGAACTGGCTCAAGTGAAGGTGTGGTGGCACTAGTATCACGAACGTAAGCAATATAGGCCAAGAACCCCTTCCCAACCAACTGCTAGGTGCTCTGGAAAGATAAAACTCCCCTTGGCATATGTCTATCAGCACCCTTTCATACTACGGAGGGATACTAGGCATCCGTAAAGCAACAATCTTGGCGAAGAAATCCAAGACTGTATGGTAGGGAGACAACCAATCCATGTCTAAAATCACGTCAAATTCAACCATATCTAGCATAATCAGGTCTACCCACATGTCATACACTAGGATAGTCACCACACAAGCCTGATGTACATGATCCACTACTAAAGAATCTCCTCCTGGGGTAGCTACGCATAAAGGCACAAGCAATAACTCACAAGTAGACGCCAGATGAGTAGCATAATAAGCAGACACATAGGAGAATGTAGACCCTGGATCAAGCAAAGCAAAATCTGATTAATAAAGAATGGATATCGTACCTGGATGACAGAATCTGAAGCCTTAGCCTCCAGATGGCACAAAAATTCATACATATGGCTCCGACCTTCACAACTACCCAATCTACCAGATTGAGGACCACTTCAAGTACCCTAGGGACCACCTGTACTACTATGTACACCACCTCTAGTCGGTGGTGCTGAAACCCTGGGGGCCTGTGCTGGTTGATCCTGCCGCGTATGATGTTGTACCGAAGGAAACTCCTTAGCAAAGTGGCCCAACTCACTACACTCATAACAACCCTGGCAAACTATACCCTGCTGTGAGGATTCAGATAAATCAGAATGTCTACGACGACCTATGGATCCAGAACAAGGACCTCGTGAAGACTGAATTAAACTTTGACTACTATAACCTTAAGCAATTTGTAATACCGCCTGAACAGGTCAGTTCGGTTTGAAAAGCTGCCAATGCTGACCCCAACCAAAGTAGCCTCTGCCACGTGTGTGTGAGCTGTTGTAACTACCTTGATAGTGGGGCCTCTTATTGTTGGCCCCTTGAGCCTCGTGAAGTATGCCCTCAATATTTCAAGCATGGTCTACTACCTCCAGGAAGGACTGGCCTTATGATACAATATCCTCTGTAGCCAATTGGAGCTGTAAAGTCAGTCCTTGGACAAGGCGACACACCCTCTCATGCTCGATGGGTAAAATTATGGTGGCATGCCTAGCTAACTCATGGAAATAAACCTCATACTCTGAAATAGACATGGATCCCTGCTCAAACATGGAGAACTCATCCATCAACCACTACCTCAAGCTGCACGGTATATACTTCTCCAAGAAAGTTATCGAGAACTGTGCCCAAGTAAGTGGAGGTGACGCAGCTGGCCTGCAAGCTAAATATGACCTCTACCATTGTTTTGCTGTACCATCCAGCTGAAATGCGGTGTAATTTTCTCCGTGCGACTCAACCAACCCTAGATTATGCAATCTCTCCTGGCAACTAGTTAGAAACTCGTGCACATCCTCCCTAGGAGCACTAGAAAACCTTGGGGGACCCAACCGCAAAACCCTACCAAGCATCTTCTGCTCCTCAAAAGACTTAATGGGCCTAGATGGAATCCACAGAATAATGGTAGGGACTGGAAACACCTCTAATTGAGGAGCCACAGTATCAGGTTGTGCTCCTAAACCCTGTGCCACTTCCTTCGCTGAAGTCTGAGCCTCATCTCTGACCTGAGAACCAATTAGAGTACCGAGTGAGGCTGCTTGTTGTGACATACCCTCAAGGAACCCAAGCAATTGAACCAATGTATCCTGTAGTACTCGAGTAGCCACAAAACTTGCCATATGCTGGCCTGGCCCCATACCCTCCAACTCATACGGTACCTCCTCAACCCTAATATTAGGCTTTAGCGATGGTAACCTAGTCCAGGTTTGAGCTGGCACCGCAGCCTATCCCCTACCTCAACCTCTGGGCCAAACTCCACCCCATCCCCTATCTGGGGATCTAACTGAGATGCAAAGGTCTCGTCATCACCGGTCGCTGATTTCGTCTGAACCATCTGACAAAGAGTGAAAGAAAAGATACATAGAAGTTGATAAGGTCAAGGACGCATAATAAGGAATCAAACAAGATGGAATCTTTCCTAGAAATATCCTATAGCCTTTCGCAGATAGGATACGAACATCATCGTACCGATCCACGAGACTCTACAAGATACTTTTCTCTTGTATTGTCAATTCCTGCCAACCTAGAGCTCTAAAACCACTCTATCACGACCCTAAATTGGGCCGCAATGGCGCCTACATAACCCCCGGTAGGCAAGCCAACCCAAAATATGAAAGCATAATAAAATAGTTTAAATAATGAAATATTGGAGGGAATCATACAAGGAGAAGGCCAACACTATATATACATACCAACAGTAATAAATATACAAAAATTGTCACGATCCAATTTTTTGACCATGATGGCACCTACAACTCCCAGTAGGCAAACCAATCCCCGTAGCCCAGAACGGTTAGTAATGGGTTACTATTTAGCAAGCAACTAAAAGATGCATAATATAAGTGGAAACAAGGGAAATAAGCATCAGAATTGCATAAGCGGAAGTTAAACCAAACCCAAAATCTGGTATCATAGTATAAGAACCGGAACTAAGTATACAGAGTACAAAAGGATCCAAAATTATATGCACATATGTCTCTGATTAATAAAAGAGTATATAATACAAAAGATGAACGAAAATCTAAGCTCCAGTAGCTAACAACTCACCCTCAGTCTTGGATAGTCCAAAAACACCTTGCACAAGGTAGTATAGTCAGCAACGAGAACTCACACATGGATCTGCACCAAAATATGAAAAAGTGTAGTATGAGCACCAATTGCAAAACAACAGGCACCTAGTAGGTATCATAGGCCTAATGGGTGCATATAAGTTATAAAAGCAATAATATAGCACAAAAGAAACAAGTAGTCACAAAAATAACAAACAAGAATATGGAAGCTAGCACAGAAAGGATACAAGGCAAAAACAATCATGCTATGCTAGCTAATAGAGATACATATCTCACAGACACAGGTAAAGAAAGGAAAGAAACGCACCTGGGGTCCATGCAATAACAATATATAAAGAGAGTTAAAAGAGAAGGCAGTATACCAGTAACCTCAAGTAAAAAGGGAAGAAGGAAAGGAAAATAACGATAACACGCTTGAAAATAAGATTAAAACCAAGTCATGCTCGTAACACCATAATCAGGATCAATATAGCAATAGAATAATAATAAATAAAAGTCTACCTACAGTCCCAAGGGCACCTATACACTCGAGGAACACATACAAGTGAAAACAAAACCTTTGGCATCCCATACTATCAGAGCGTACACTGAGCAAACAAAAATAAGGGTGGATGCGAACACAATATGCATGATGTTATATGATATGCTGAAACCAAGTGATAGTAGGGTCATATGTTACCCCCTCCGGTACCTAAAAGGCCCAATTGAGGCAGGATCCATGGAAGGGATTCCCCCAAGTACCTCAACTCCACCGTACACCCCTCCTCTAGCACTCGCAGCACGTAGTCCCTGGTCCGAATAGGCAAGGTCCATGGAGGTCTACTCGTAGACTACATACTAAATTTTGTAATCTCAATATAATCGTTCGGAGTATAGCCGGATCCAAATAAGTCACCAGACCTCAAAAATGCATATTCGAGGTTCTACCCATGTCTAAATTGGTGAATCAAGTGTCAAAAACCCCAACAAGGGTGCCCGAACATAACCGGGTCTAAAACAGTAGCGAAAACCAATCTGTTGCTTGGTCTGACCGAGTCTAGTATTATTTCAAATCAATAGAAAATCAATTCTTGCACTACGGCACAACTGAGTCTAGTATAAGTATGAAAACAGTAATAAAAATTATCCTTTTAATTCTTTCTTGTCCCAAGAAGATCCATGAAAACAATTCCAACCCTTGTTCATATTTTTACCAAAAATGGGCCCTTAGGGCCATACAAGGTTTAGAAAATCAACAATAGTAGGCCTGGAGACAAAACCATAGTAAAACATGTGAAAACCTCTATATATTCATGCTAATGGAATGCTCAAACACAAGTAGTGGCCCAATGGCTCACAATCAACCTATCGACCCTGCACAGGCCCTAATCTCTCTATAGCACACATAACTAGCTTATGATCTCAATATCAATGTCCGGGACTCACGGACATTCCCAAATAACACACCATTTATGGTCCAGAGTCAAAACAAGGTCACACAAGACCACAAGGGTGACAGTATCAATTACCACAAAAATTACAGTCAATGGAGCAAAAATAAGACGGACATGAAGAAGGGAACAAGGTCTGGGGTACCAAGCTAATAAACCAAACACAAGGATGCCAATTAGTACAATTATATCTTATATACGTGAAGTCTAAAAGAGTTAAACTGTAACCTACTTGTCGTTCGACGATAAGCTGCTAGAACGATAATGTCCAAGCCCGAACCACTTCGAGAAGCTCTGAAAAAAATCAAATTCAAATTCGGACTTGAATAACTTGACATAGATAATCAATTTTTCTTTCAGTGATTAAATATATCTCCAAAATGATTACATTTACCAGAACCTTTCAATGGTGATCATATACATATATACAACATGATGATCAAAGATCTTCTCGCTGGAATTGATTTTTCAAAGTTGGACTATTATTCTAATTGGAGAATGTTGTTCAAAGAGATATATCAAAGTCCCAAAATAGAGAGAATTCAAATGTTTTTAAAAAAGTAATCATATATATATAGAACAATATTGCTGGTACTAGTTGATATATACTAAGTTATAACTATCAAATAAATGACACCACATATTAATAACAACATGTTGTACACTCTATTCCACTTCCATGTGGAAGTGGAGTGGCACCACAAGTCCATTTTTATCCCATTATGCATGCACTCGGGTATTGCATAGGTTCGTGGTAAAATATATATAACCTTTTAAATATACAAGAATTAATAGAAAATTATTTCGAATAAAACCTACTATATTATAATAATAATTTTCAATATAACTAAGTTTAAGATCTTCGTTAAAAATATTAATAATTTATAATCCTCGTATAAAATAAATACATACACAAATATATCATAACAAAAGTATTTTATTTTTTTCATAAATATTTTAAACATTTTTAGAAAAATAAAACTTTTTACCAAATTCACTGAGATTCTCAACTTTTTAATAAGATTCTCAAACTTCTTAATAAGATTCTCAAACTTAGTCTCCCAAGCCATTGATATGGGACAAAGGTTAAGGTTATAAGAATCCTTGAATCACGATCGACCTGCCCACAAGGTCAGTTGAGGTAATACGATTGCAAATCACTATCGCACGATTTTGATAACTCAACTCTTAAAACTCAACTCTAAAACAGAAAAACGGCCATAAAGAACAATGAACGGCCATATGCGTACCCATTATCCTTGTCTTTTTGAGTCTTAAGGTACTATCCTTTTTCTAACTTTTACGTAAAAAAGTTTTTTTAGTAGTGGATGTTATAATGACCCTCGAGGTCATTTTCTTTTTTTCATCCTTTTTCTGCATTTCAAGCTTTCCCTCAGTTGCTATGGGTCATTTATGACTTATCAGGACTGACGGTTTAGTGTCTGGGCCATTTTTTATGTTGTTATGACCATTTCCCTATTTTAGAACTTGAACTTAGAAGTTTTTTGACTTTGGTCAGCTTTCTTGGTAAATGTGCTCAAAATTAAATTCTGACAGTTCTGTTGGTTCCGGAATGGGGATTTTAGTCTAGTTGGACCATTGATCTGGGTCTGAGTGCTTTGGATTTGGTTTTATGTTGCTTTTTATGTTTTCAAGCCAGTTTGGCTGGTAGGGTTGACTCTATTCGACATTCGAAGAAGACGGCCTCGGATGGAAAATTTGTTAGCGTTATTAGCTCCAGAATGTCGACTTTGGGCTAGGGGGACCTTTGGTTTGGGTCCCGAGGCTTCTGGACTTGTTTTGAGGTATTAAGTTCAGGGTTGGTTTTGGGCATAGGGCTCACTTTTTCCTTAAAACGATCTCCGTTGAGAGTTTCATCGATTTCATTGAGTTTGAAATATTATTTCTGGTTGGGTAGCATGGTTGGTTGGTGTTCACAGGGTTCCAAATGAATCCCGATAGTCCGTCAGATGATTTTTTTGCCTTGTAAATTATTGGTTGCTTCAATAAAGTTGTAGATCAATTTGGTCATCGCGATCGCAAGGTGGCAGTTGCATTTGTGATGGTCTAGTTTCTTGACCATCGCGATCGTGAAGGTTACTAGTCGCGTTCGCGATGAAGCAGGCTGGGTCTTGCTCTACGCGATCGCGTGGCTAGCCTATTGTGACCGCGATGGTCTGGCCCACTCTTCTTCGTGAATGTGTGGGATCCTGTCACGATCACGATGAAGGACCCCAGACAGCTATTTAAGCCATCCACTTCATTTTTCCAGCCTTTTGTGCTATTATTTTCCAACTCTAAACACCTTATTCCCTCTACCAAATTGCTCCTAATAGTTCATAAGTTTGGGGAAATCATTTGCTCTTCATGAATTCATTCTCCCTCGATAAATGGTAAGTGATCCCTTCCCAAAGCTCTTTTCTTCTCCATTTTCTAAAACTCCATTGTTGATTTATTTTTGGAGCTTGGATAATCCTTGTAGAAATCTGTTCTTGAGCTTGCATGTTGGTGGGGCAGTGAAACTCACCTCCTGGGCATTTTCTCTCTCGATTTTTGGTAAGTTTTCACCCTACGAATCCTTGATTCTCCATTGTTGTCCTCTTGAATTAGTAGCACTTTGGGGCTATTTTCAGCCCTGAAATGAACTCCGTTCGTGCTCAAACTTTGAGCATGGTTTCCAAAATCCACCATGGGCATAATTGTAAATTTTATTTTTGTTTCATTGCACGGGCCTCGAGGGTCATTTTCTGACCTAATTTCTGGCCTGATTTTTTGTATATCAATATGGGTGTCGTTCTTCTTGTCTTGACACCTAGATTTTCTTCTTAATAGCGTGGCAGCTTTCTGAGGTTGTTCGAAAGGGAAAGGCACACAAGTGACGGTTCGTGTTTATAGTTCAACCCCGAAGTAGGTTACGATTTACCTTTTAGACTGAGTTTAGCTAGATTATATATATTTGTATGATACTTGAATGTTAGGTAGGATATTAGATAGATTTAGGCTTAAATCCTGTTTATCGCTTTAAATTGGCCATTTCGGATTATAGTTTAGAATTATCATGCTTATCCTTAGTCTAGGAGCTTGTAGTATCTTTATGGCTAGTGTAGAATCCTTAGTATGCTTTTAGGAGGTTTTAGAGGTAGAGTAGCGCTTCTCGGTGCTTTTTGCTTTATTTTTGGTATCCTTTCGCTTTATTCTATCATTATGTGTAACTATAGGCCCGAGGACATAGCTTGGATTTGGGTGGAATTCCAGGTCAGTTCTCTTGGTTTGGAGGGTGCTTTGCCCTATTTTGCCTTGTTGTATGTGTTTTCTCTGAATATTGAAATTTATACGCTCATACTGCATTGTCATGCTTATCGGTATGGAAAAGAGTGATTTTAAGACTTTTTGGTCCTACACTTGACAACTATTGGGTTTTCAGGATCTTTGGGCTTTTAAAAAGATTGCTTTGGTATTCTCATGGATTTTTGGAAGGAAAAGGGAAAAATAATACATTTTATGCATACGTTGATGAGTCTGAGGTTAAATTTTGGGCACCCGATGTGTTATCTCGGATTTTATTTTTATGCATATACTGATGAGTTCGAGGTCATTTCCGAACACCCTGATGCTCTATTTTAGGTTTTTCCTTCCTGCACTAATTTGATAAGCTCGATATTCTATCCTGCACACTCGTGTACTAGATACCGGGTTTGACTTGTACATATTCATACATTACATAATTGTTACATCGCATTGCACTGGCTTTGGGTGTGTTTGGATTGTTGGTTGATTTAGCTTGATCTTGTTATTACTTTACCATTTTTATTATTTTGGTTGTTTTGATTTTTGGCTTTATAACTAGATTTAGGTGGATTCCTGTATTTTAACTTCTTTCCTAAATCTTATTATATATATGTTATCTTTCTAAGCTTGGTCGGCGTATGATGCCTTCTGAGTACCTGTTGTCTTGGTACTCATACTACACTCTGTATCTTTTTTTGATGCAGCACCTAGTACGAGCCACCCTCACTTACATTCTTGTCGTTCGAGGCCTGTTGCAGTGCAGATCGCGGTGAGCTCCCGACACTTTTGGAGACTTTACATGCTTTCCATCTTGTATATTCTATCTATATTTTGTATTTTGTTAGACAGAGTCTGTTGTATAGCTACTCCTTACTTTAGTCGCTCTGGTACTAGTGACACCAGGTCCGAGTTGGTTCTCGTGTTGTTTTTTCTTTTTTGTCACTTTAGGGCCATCTTATGTATATTTTGTACGTTGGTATGTATATATGCTATTGGGCGTCCATCCCTGGTCGGGTACAGTTTCCTTTCGATTTCTCCCTTGTAGCCGTTACCCGAATTCCTGTCTTTCCGTTATATCTTCTGCTTTTCCATAGTTTAATTGTTATCAATTGTCTCCCACATTATTGGGCTTTGGCTTGTCTACTGGGGGTTTACATAGACGGCATCATGGACCAGTTTCAGGCCGTGACAGTATATGAACCATTCTTCGTCAAAAGAGATAAGTGGCATCAATCCTAAAATAAATAGAACTTAGAGGCAATTGAAGAAAATAATAGCAGAATACGGTGAAAACCTCGACACAAACCAAGTTAACATGGAAAATAATCTAGATATATCTCTTAATAGGGAAGACAATCCTATCATGGAAGATCAATTTGATGAAGTTGAACTAAGGCCTGGGAGATTACTAAGGGTGTAACACCCCAGAATTCGATCCAGCTTTTAAACTTAAGAACTCTGAAAATTCTGAAACTTCCAGGAATCATGAGTCAAGTCTACGATTCGTGGTAAGGATCACGAATCGTGGAAGTGACTCATGAAACTAGCTCTGCAGCTCCCACCTTTGGTCTGAGAAGCACGATTGGAGTCTACGGGTTGTGATTAGTTTCACGAGTCATGGAAACCACCCGTGGAACTCAGACTGAGGGAAGTCTATTTCCTAAGAACCACGAGATGGTCCTATGACTCATGGAAGTTTCCATGAGTCATCCTGTTAAACCGTAAGACCTCATCCGCAGCCTAAAATTTTGGCTCAGGAACCACAACTCCAGTCCATGAGATATGGTTAGTTCTACAGTCCGTGGAAGGGACCCATGGAACCTGAAGCCAAATTTTAAAACAACTTTTTCTTAGTTATGTCCCAGGGGTATTTCCATTAGTACCCACCCTTTTACCTCCTAAGTGAGGTCGTTTTGATCATTTTTAGCATGATTTCTAAACCTATTAGCCGAAGTCCCTTCTCATTACCTCATTCATCTCCCAAAAAGGAAAAGAACTCTCTCAAGCTCAAGGTCTCAAGCTCCAAGTTCAAGTCTCCTTTTCTTTTCAATTACAAGTGGGTTAGCTTCAATCAAGATATGTCGGTATTCAATAATGGGTTCCTCTCACCCTTGTGTCAAAAACACCCAAATTCTTATTTTGAATTATGAACTTGTGAAATTAGGGTTTTGATCTAAATTGGAGAAAACTTATGAAATCAGTTTCTAAGCATCATTTCATGATTTCTCATTACATTTCTATTATTTAATTGAAGTTCCTCAGATGATTTCAAAAGCCCATATGTTGATGATGAATTTTAGCATAATTTCATTGAATTGCATGTCTTTCAAGTAACATTGGTATGTTTAGATAACATGACCTCTATTTTCATGAAATTGCATGTTATGATATTAGAAAGGAAAGTATATTTCGAATTATAGTTTTGCAAAGCTTTAGGATTCATGACTTGTTAATTGCATGACATCAGATATGGCCTTATGCTTTTTCAACAGTTTTGGACATTAGATATGTCCCTATGTTCTATAAAAGGTTTGGCATACAGATATGTCTACCTAAGTTATGAACAGTTTTGACATCAGATATGTCGTAAGTATTATAAGCTATATGTATATGTTTTTGGGAGTATTATTAGCACCGAGTTAGACAGGGTGAGAGTACCCTTAGCCCCAGAACTACGTGCCTCCATAGGTTTTAGGTCCCCTTAGTTGGGCATCAGATTTAGTGATCATGCCACAGTCATGCCTCTATGCCCTGGCAAGGTATATTGGGTCCTTTCTGTCACACCCCGAGGTTACCCCCTAGACGTAACACGGGACTTAGGACCACAAGGATCCCAAGCTAACCCTTGGTTATAGCATTCTCAAGAATAACAAAGATAAGCAGAAACATAGAAGATAAAGTCAAAATAGCATAAATGGATAATCAAGTCAATAGGAATACAAGATCCATAAGAAGACTCGAATATTGTCTATGTCTAAAAAGCCTCTACATAAGACATAAGGAGTTGCTGGGATAATCCCCCAGCTACCAATAAGTGAAAAAGGGAAGTACTGAACTAGAATCTACTAGCCCTCAGAAAATTAGGACTCACCAACCCTCGCTGAATGACCCAAGAACTCTAGCCACGTGTCTGCGAATGGAAACCTAGATCTACATTGTCAATAAAATGCAGCGCAAATATGCGTCAGTATTATAGGATGTATTGAATATGTGAGATATGTGTAAGTAATACAGAAAGCATGCTTAAAATATAACTGAGAATGGAGTGGGTGCATAATAAGGGTATCATGAGTAAATATCGTAATCCTGAGTAATAAAACATGAGCTTAGAAGTCAAAGTCTCGATTTAAGACATTATAAGGTTTAGAAAACTTGAGAACATTCATAAGGGAGTTTTTATAACCAGCATTAGACCATAGGAGCTACATGGAGTTTTTACCTTCATAAATAACCGAGGAGACACTCTCAACTAACAAGGACTCCCTATCATAGAAGATATGACACTCTCGACTAACGACGTCCTTATTTAAAAACATGAGGTGACACTCTCCACTAACGAGGTCCTTAGATGACACTCTCCACTAACGAGGTCCGTAGGTGACACTCTCTACTAACGAGGCTCGTAGGTGACACTTTCTACTAACGAGGTCCTTAGGTGACATCTCTACTAACGAGGCCCGTAGGTGACACTCTCTACTAATGAGGTCCATAGGTGACACTCTCTACTAACGAGGTCCTTAGGTGACACTCTCTACTAGTGAGGCCATTCTTTCCCGACCTAGGTAACGTAGCTTAGAACTTGGGTTACTCAGACACTCATCGCTTGGTAATAAAATGCTACTTCTACAAACATGCTTATAACCCATATAATATCCGAGACATAACAAGTTTCAAAACAATTTGAAAGCATACAGACATGTCTAATGTTTAGCAAGGTCAGCCATAAATTCTCTAAACTTAGCATAATCATAGTTCAAACAACATTTTTCCTTCTACATCATACTTATATAATTAGGCATGCAGTTTCCTTAAGGTACTTGAGATCAATATCTATGCATAGAGTCGAACGTGAAATTCATGGGGGAATCATGATAACGCACTTAATAGGAAAGCCCAAGAAGATTGAGTAAAAATCCCAACTTAGAAATTCATAACTTGAAAGGAATCATACAAAAATCAACTTTGTTGCATGGGCTTTTGAACCCAATGAAGGAATCATGATCAAATCATACTTAAGCAATAAGAAACCATGAATTTAAACATAGGAACTGATTTTATAAACTTTCTCCAAATTTAGATCAAAATCCTAATTTCATAAGTTCATAATTCAACATAAGAATTGGGGATTTTGGCACAAGGGTGAAAGGAACCCATTATTAAAGACCCACATACCTTGGTGGAAGATTACCCACTTGATTTGGAAAAGATTAGGAGGCTTGACTTGGAGCTTGGAGACTTGAAGCTTGAGAGGAACCTTTCCCTTTTGGATGAAGAATGAGGAACTTAGGAGAGACTTAGGATAATATGGGTGAAAACCCTTCTAAAAGTAGTCAAAACGACTTCACTTAGTAATTAAAAGGGTGCGCAATGACCAAAATACCCCTAGGATTTAATTAGAAGAAAGCTGGAAAATTAGTCGAAGTTAAAGATCACGACTCCATCTACGATTCATCACAGGGACTACGATTCATGGTTCTAATTCGTAGAACCAAGATGGAAAAGTCTGGCTGCAGATTCATTTCTATTGGTCAAAAGGACGGACCCGTAGAAAGAATGACGGGTCATTGTTTGCATTCATGGTTCTCAGGAGACTCAGCTGACTTTGGTCAAACCACGAGTCAAACTATGATTCGTCATTCAAATGATGAGTCATAGACTCGACTAGTGGTCCCTGGGAAGGACCTGGAAAATATCATCCCTCTGAACCCGTTCCACGAGTCAACAGGACGGATCCGTCATTCAAATGACGGGTCATCATTTGACTCGTGATTGCTGGAACACTTGACAGTCTCCATATCTGATTTTCACGAGTGGGATCACTATTCATAGAACAAACTACGGTCCATGGAAACCACTCGTGGTTCTCAAACCTGAGAGCAGAATCACAGAAAGCATTCAACGGGTGCCTTCCACCAGTCGTGGTTTGAACCATGATCCGTAGTTTGACCTGTGAACCCTGGAACATGGGAAATTTCTGGAGTTTTTAACTTGGATAGCTGGATACATTTTTGGGGTGTTACAATATCTACCTATTGGGATCATCCATCCTCGAATGACGACTAAACAAGGGAAACTGAGGAGAAACTGCCCAACCAAATATCAAAACATAAAAACTGTAGAATAATCATGAAAACTAAATTCCTTTCTTTCAACATAATTGGACCAATTCCGAAAAACATACATGCATGCTAGGGTCATGGAAGAAACCGGTAGAGTAATATCAGAGGAACATACTAAGAATAAACTACTACTCCAAACTGAGACCGGATGAACCACCTCAAAACCTGGTGATACTCCCAACTTACAAGCAACACCACCAACTCTCCTCAACCTCAAACTCCGACCAATCAATATCAAGAGTAACATCAAATCAATCATTCCAACCTTACTGGACCCACTGAAGTGATTCTGGGAAGGACTGAGATAGGGAAATTTCCAACAAATTCTTTTGGCTAAGACTGAATCACCAACAGGAATGAAACACAACGGGGGTTCTAAAAGCCGCTAAGGACTAAGTTCAAACTTGCAGGCAATGAAGGAAGTTATACAAGAGTAAAGAGGCATCGAGGGGTCAATAAAACATACACATCTATAGGGAAGACTTTCAACGTACCAGTAACAACATCTGGGGAGCCCACCTGGTCCTGGTGAGATGACATGGAATAAAGGTGGTTCTGGTGCCGACTGCTACCGGAACCAGAAGATGTACCCTGCTGGGCTGGTCGACCTCCTGAGGCTGCTGGAGCAAACTAAGTACTACCACCTCTCTGTCCCTTCTTAGATGAAGGGAAATCCCTAAGATTGTGCCCAACCTGACCACACCAAAAACATTCGTCTAAACCATCTAGACACTCACCACGATGACTTTTACCACACGTGTTGCAAGTAGGGTAAGGAGTCCCCTTTGCAACACTACCATGCGAATAAGAACCTGATCCACTACCTTTATGATCATAAATAACCCTGGGGGCCTGAGTAGGAGCACTAGATGAAGAAAACACATGTCCTAATGACCTCTTCTGAAAAGACAAACGGTGTCCGTCCTTGGACCTCTGATGGCTAAACCCTGAACTCTCAGATCTGACCCTCTTGTGCTCCCTAGCTATCTCTCTCAACTTGTCTCCCTCGATCTGATGAGCATGAGTCATGAGTCGGGAAATATTCATATCACTCAACAACATAGCGGACCTACATTCTTTCTTTACCAAATTCGACACTCCGTAGATGTACTTACTCATTTGATCCTATGGGTCCGCTACCATAGACGGAGCATACCTTGAAAATTGAGTGAACCTCAAATTGTACTCCTGAACTGATATTTATCCCTGCCTAAAGTTCACAAACTCCTCGGCCTTAGCTTTCCTCAACTCTCAGGGAAAGAATCGGTCGAGGAAAGCTCTCTCAAAACACTCCTAAGTCATAGAGACCACGTCCCTAGCTCTAGCCTCTCTCCACTGTGAAAACCAGATATGAGCCACATCGTTTAACTTGTAGGATGCTAGCTCCACACTCTCAATTCCAATCACCCGCATCACACCAAAGATCTTCTTCACTTCATCTACAAAATTCAATGGATCTTCACCAACTCTCGAACCCCATAACTCGGGCGGGTTCATACGAACGAACTCTAAACTCTGCCTGCAACTGCCCCACCTATGGGGTGCATGAGGATAGGTGCCTGTTGGTTGGCCTGAGTGACCAAAGTCTAATCTAGCAAATGGATGGCATTTCTGAACTCCTTATTCGTGACATTAGGGACCGGAATGGGAGGAGCAGCATTTCGAGTGGCTCGGGGAGGCATAGCACGTCAAGGAGGCATAATCTAAAACGTACAAGATAAGGATTAGAGGAACATTAGAGTTAAGCTCTATTGCACGATGTGATCATGAAGAAAGTGGAGTTTTCTAAGACACCTCATATCTTCCCTCTCATATGTGTAGCGCGCTTCACACACATGAAAGAGACCCTACTCGATGCGGCTTTCAGACATCCTAGGACTATTGAACCTGAGGCTCTGATACCACGTTTGTCATGCCCTGAGGTTACCCTCTAGACATAACACGTGACTTAGGACCACAAGGATCCCAAGCTAACCCTTGGTCATAACATTCTCAAGCATAACAAAATAAGCAGAAACATAAAAGATAAAGTCGAAATAGCATAAATAGATAATCAAGTCAATAGGAATACAAGATCCATAAGAAAACTTGAATACTGTTTGTGTGTAAAAAGCCTCTACATAAGACATAACAAGCCCCCAGCTAACTCTAAGTGAAAAGGGGAAGTAGTGAACTAGACTCTACTAGCCCTTGGAAAATGAGGACTCACCAACCCTCACTGAATAGACCACGAACTCTAGCCACGTGTATGCGAATGGAAACCTGGATCTGCATCTTCACTAACATGCATCACAAATATGCGTCAGTACTATAGGATGTACTGAATATGTGAGATATGCGTAAGTAATACAGAAAGCATGCTTAAAACATAACTGAGAATGGAGTGGGTGCATAATAAGGTTATCATGAGTAAATATCATAATCCTGAGTAATAAAACATGAGCTTAGAAGTCGAAGCCTTGATTTAAGACATCATAAGGTTTAGAAAACTTGGGAACATTCATAAGGGAGTTTTTATAACCAGCATTAGACCATAGGAGCTACATGGAGTTTTTACCTTCATAAATAACCGAGGAGACACTCTCAACTAACGAGGACTCCATTTCATAGAAGATATGACACTCTCGACTAACAAGGTTCTTATTTAAAAACATGAGGTGACACTCTCCACTAACGAGGTCCTTAGATGATACTCTCCACTAACGAGGTCCGTAGGTGACACTCTCTACTAACGAAGCCCATAGGTGACACTCTCTACTAACGAGGTCCTTAGGTGACACTCTCTACTAACGAGGCCCGTAGGTGACACTCTCTACTAATGAGGTCCTTAGGTGACATTCTCTACTAACGAGGTCCTTAGGTGACACTCTCTACTAACAAGGTCCTTCTTTCCCGACCTAGGTAACATAGCTTAGAACTTGGGTTACTCAGACCCTTATCGCTTGGTACTAAAATGCTACTTCTACAAACATTCTTATAACCCATATAATATCCGAGACATAACAAGCTTCAAAACAATTTGAAATCATACAGACATGTCTAATGTCTAGCAAGGTCAGCCATAAATTCTCTAGACTTAGCATAATCATAGTTCAAACCACACTTTTCCTTCTACATCATACTTGAAGAATTAGGCATGCAGTTTCCTTAAGGTACTTGAGATCATAATATCTATGCATAAAGTCGAACGTGAAATTCATGGGGGAATCATGATAAAACACTTAATAGGAAAGCCCAAGAAGATTGAGTAAAAACCTCAACTTAGAATTTCATAACTTGAAAGGAATCATACAAAAATCAACTTTGTTGCATAAGCTTTTGAACCCAATGAAGGAATCATGATCAAATCATACTTAAGCAACAAGAAACCATGAATTTAATCATAGGAACTGATTTCATAAACTTTCCTCAAATTTAGATCAAAACCCTAATTTCATAAGTTCATAATTCAACATAAAAAAAATTAAAAAATTCAACATAAGAATTGGAGATTTTGGGCACAAGGGTAAAAGGAACCCATTGTTAAAGACCCACATACCTTGGTGAAAGATTACCCCACTTGATTTGGAAAAGATTAGGAAGCTTGACTTGGAGCTTGGAGACTTGAAGCTTGAGAGGAACCTTTCCCTTTTTGATGAAGAATTTGGAACTTAGGAGAGACTTAGGATAATATGGGTGAAAACTCTTCTAAAAGAAGTCAAAACAACTTCACTTAGTAATTAAAAGGGTGGGCAATGACCAAAATGCCCCTATGATTTAATTAGAAGAAAGCTGGAAAATCAGTCGAAGTCAGAGATCACGACTCCTTCTACGAGTCATCAAAGGGACGATGGGTCATGGTTCTAATTCATAGAACCAAGCTGGAAAAGTCAGGTTGTAGATTCGTTTCTACGGGTCAACAGGACGGACCCGTAGATTGAATGACGGGTCATCATTTGCATTCGTTGTTCTCAGGAGACTCAGCTGACTTTGGTCAAACCATGAGTCAAACTATGATCGGTCATTCAAACGATGAGTCATAGACTCGACTCGTGGTCCGTGGGAGGGACCTGGAAAATATCATCCCTCTGAACCCATTCCACGAGTCAACAGAACGGATCCATCATTCAAACGATGGGTCATCGTTTGACTCGTGATTGCTGAAACACTTGACAGTCTCCATCTTTGATTTCCATGAGTGGAATCACGACTCATATAACAAACTACGGTCCATGGAAACCACTCGTGGTTCTGAGACGTGAGAGCAGAATAATAGAAGGCATTCCACAAGTGTCTTCCACGAGTTGTGGTTCGAACCACAATCCGTAGTTGGACCCGTGAACCCTGGAACATGGGAAATTTCTAGAGTTTTTAATTTGGATAGCTGGATACGTTTTTAGGGTGTTACACTTTCGATGGGGCGCATACATCGGATTCCATGTAGCTCATATGGTCTATGTTGGTTAGGGAACCTTCCAGAGAAACAGTATCAGGTTTTAAAGTGCATTGACTCTTTGCCTTCAGATTTCAGGACCCTTATAATTACTATGATATTTGTATAATTTTGTTTTGGCATCATATTGAGTCTCTTGCATTTCAGTTACACTCATAGCATGATTTCAGCTTTACAAGTTTATTTAGCATGTTTACCTCAGATTCTTGTTTATCTCATGTATTCAGTACATCCTATACTACTGACGTATTTTGCACTGCATCCTTTGATGATGCAGATTCAGGTTCGTTCCCTCACACTCATTGCTAGATCTTGCTGGAGTCCCAATTTCCAGTAGGGAGACCTCATTATCCGAGGGCCAGTATTAGACCTATTTCTCTTATGTTGTTTTCTTCGGATTTCTCGAGCTAGTTAGGGTCTTGTCCCATCAGCTCTTATGATAGTTTAGAGGCTTCAGACATAGCTAGACTTGTTTTCCATTGTATGAAGTTGATACTTCTTAAGCCTTGTCCTTATTTAAGTTATGGTTGCCTATTGTATCTAGTATGCTTCCTCTATGTTTCTTGAATTAATATCTGAGTATGCTATGACCAAAGGTTAATCTGAAGCACTTGTGTTCCAGATCCCATGTTACATCTAGGGGGTAGCCTCGAGGCGTGACAAAAGGATTACGCCAGGACAATATATACATGAAGGGAATCTAGTGTAACACGTCCTCCTATGGCCACCCGTAATTTTGAAATCAAACCAGCCTTGATTCAAATGATTCAAAATAATTGCCAATTCAATGGACTCTCACAGGAAGATCCTAATATTCATCTGGATGATTTCATCAAAATCTTGGATACTTTTGGAAATAATGGAATTACAGATGACGCTATTAGATTGAGAGTATTTCCCTTTCACTAAGGTGAGATGCAAGAACATGGCTCAGGAGTCTACTAACAGGTTCCATTCAAACATGGGACGACATGACTCAGAAGTTCCTGAACAAATATTTCTCACCTGCAAAGACTGCTAGAATGAGACAAGAAATTAACAACTTTTCTCAATTCAATGCAGAATCTGTTTATGAAGCCTGGGAAAGATTTAAAGGACTTCAGAGAAAGTGCCAACACCATGGTGTACCGAATGGAACCAATTGATTACTTTCTAAAATGGAATAACACCTACCTCAAGAAGTATTGTAGATACAAATGCAGGTGGCTCAATCATGAGTAAAACCACCAAAGATACCATGGCTCTTTTGAATGAAATTACTGAACACGCAAGTCAATGACCAACTGAGAGAGCTCATCCAATAAAGTCAGCAGGAATGCACTAGATAGACGATGTCTCTCTATTAGCTCACCAGCTAACAACCTTGACCAAAAATGTAGATGCAATGCAAGCAACGACACCTAAACCACAATCAAACCCATTGTCTGATTCATGTTGAGGAAGACATCCAAATCATGAATGCCATAGTGGGGAATACGTTAATGCAGTTGGAAATTATAATAGAAATAATTATTATTATAACAACAATAGCTTTAACACCCAAGGTTAAAGACATCCAGGGTTCTCGTAGAGAAACAACAACGGAATTCTTAACTCATGGAAGCTAGTATACCAAGCAAAAGCAAATCAAGAACCACCTGGATTCCAAAACCAGCCAAGAAATCCGCAAGGATACCAGTGATGTGCAGGGATTTAACGACACTTTCGATGCTTAAAACTAAAGATTTGGGAGTTCTTAAGTATATTTTGTTGGATTTAATTTCATTTGTTACATGTACAGGGAAAAGTATTTAAAATATAAAAGTGCCAAAGTATTGCAGTTTTCTGTGCAAAAGGCATGCCCCCATGGGCGTCACACCCACGACAGCCCGTGGGACAAGGCGTCTGAATGAAGCAGCTGAAGGAGCTAAGGCATGGAAGCCTGAAAGGCTGCCATGAAGCCTATGGAAGACACGATGGAACATCACAGGGCCTGTCAACATGAGCCAGGGGAGATGCAATGAGCCAAGTATAGGTGACAGGTATCCACGACGGGCATCAGACCCACGACGCCTCATCATAGACACCCGTGGAAACAAGGAAGGAAGATATGAGGAAGGCAACTGCACCCGATAAGGCAACCCTGATGGGCATCACATCCATGACAACCATCACTGTCGCCCATGGAAATGAGGCAGGGGAACTAAGACCAAGACCTGAAGAGGCTTGACGGGAACCCACAACGCCTGTTACATCCAGGATGGCTCCTGAGGCATCCCGTCGGTAGTGCCGCATCCAGTTTTCCCGAATTAGTTAGGATTTGGTTTCTTTTGTCTATAAATACTTCCACTTAGGTTTTATTTTGGTTGTTACTCATTATTTTTGAATAGTTACTATATTGTTACGTTTGTATTGACTTTATACACAAGTTCTTGAGATTGAAAGATTGTTCTTAATTAATTGAAGTGTTCATGAGATTTTCTTAAAGATTTTTTTGAAGATTCCGGATTTCTTACTTCGTCTTGTAAGTATCTACTGATGATTGTTCCAACAACCATTAATTGTTTGCTTATGAACATGAGTAACTAAATCCACAACTAGGGTTGTGGGAACCATATAGGATTAACAAAGTAGGCAAAGTACTTGATAATTCTAGGGCAACATTTATGCATGTATTGTTCTTCCCTTCATTTTTATTGCTTTTTAATGGTTGCAAATGTTAGAACTCGCCTTATCCTTACTTGCCAAACCAAGAAGGTAACGGATGGGAAAAGGGTTGTTCAACAATGGAGATTTGAGGTTATCAACCCTCATCTAATAGCTTGACCTTGTCCGGGAATAGCTAATCTGGGATCCAGGGTAAGGATTAGTAAATCATACACCCACGGCCGGACCAAGGTGTGTGTTGAAATTCATCTATCTGCCAGACCAAGGAATTAGGTGAACTTAACTTACCAATTATGCATACTAAGTACTAAGCTAGTTTACTAAGTACAATGCCTTACTAAGTTATGATATCATGGGGAACACTACCCTAGTTATTTCTCCCATTGATTACAACTCTTAAAACTATTATGTATTAATTATTTACATTTTAGTTACAATTATTGCTTGTTACATTAAAAAAACCCTTCGTAGGGAAACAAACTGCTAACGGCGCAAGTAAACACTAATAGACCATAGTCCTACCATATTCCCTGTGGGATCGGCCCCAACCTTCGTTGGGTTCTATATTTGAACAACGATCTCTTACGCTTCTAAAAGGAGGTATAATTTGGGCGTATCAAATTTTGGCATCATTGTCGGGGAATACAGTTTAGGATTAAGAGAGATTGTGTTTATTTCACTATTAGTCTTTATTTCCTGATTTTACTTTTTCTATTGTTTTTGTTTTGTTACGTAGGTTGCACACTTGTGCATGCCCAGTACAAGAAGTCAAGGTAATCCCTTGATCCTATACGATCCTGAAGTCCTTAGAACTCTAAGGAACATGGATACGGAAGGAG
The DNA here is from genome assembly GCA_003996215.1 of Jaltomata sinuosa. Lineage (NCBI taxonomy): Eukaryota > Viridiplantae > Streptophyta > Magnoliopsida > Solanales > Solanaceae > Jaltomata > Jaltomata sinuosa. The sequence goes on from QJPP01006927.1 coordinate 77,548, forward strand.
AGCATTAGACACCGGAGCAGATCACTGCTCGGTTATTGGCAGAAGAAGAGCAAACGAAAAAGGAAGGAGAAGATGCTCTCGTTGCTAATGATACTGCAATTGCAGCAGACCTCACACCTTGAAACACAGAAGATAAGAAAGCAAGGCATGCACGATAACAAGCTACTCATCAAGCTACACTAAATGCTCAAGTTACAGCAGACGGGGCAGCCCACCAAAATTTGTCTAGAGGACCAGTCATTCCAAGAGGGAACAGGGGCCGAAAGTTGCAACAACCATGACAAGTACTGCGGTATGACATTGATGAGAATGATGTGGATGACATAGGAAGTACTGGACCCATAGTAGTGCCACCACTACTAGTCGATACAAAGTTTGACATTACCAGCACCATGATCCAGCTGCTGAATCTGAAAGGACTATTTTCTAGGCTGCCCACTGAGGATGCAAATATGCATGTGTCTAACTTTTTGGGAATCTGCAAAGCGTATAATCTGCCAAGAGTAGAGCAAGATGTTATTATACTGAGGTCATTCCCATTTTCTTTGATTGGAGAGGAAAATCTTTGGCTGAGTGAGCTACCCGAAAACTCTATCTATATATGGCTAGAGTTGAGGACTTAGTTCCTTAAGAGGTTTTTTCTGGTGTCTAAGATATTGCAGCTAAAACAAGAGATTTATAACTTCAAGCAGCTACCCACGGAGGCACTGCACAAGACATGGTTGAGGTTTAATAAGAAGCTGAAGAAGGTCCCAAAACACAGAATCCCTTCTGAGAATTTGATAAAGATATTTCACAGAGCGTTGAATGCCAACACAAAGGCGATAGCAGATACGGTGACTGGAGGAGCATTCATAGAGAACACTTATTATGATGCAGCTAAGATACTTGATAGGGTCACCAAGACAAACAGAGCTTGGCACACAAGAGAAGTTGAGAGTGCAGTGGGTACTTATGTAGTGGGGAACTCCATCGACTATTAAGAACTTCAGGATAATAAATAGAGTTTTGCAAGCTTGCAAACAACTGTAGATCTAATTGCGAAGCAAATTCTTAATGGTGGGATGGAAGAGGTAAAGGCAATCACTTCATAAGAAAGAGCTCCAGGGCAAGATGAGTATGATTCTAATGAGTAAGTTAGTTACCTGAATGATCAAGGAATGGGTTTCCGGGCCAATGGACAAGGAAATCAAGGTCGGAAAAGAGAGGATAACTACAATCAGTTTGGATATAGAGACAGGAGTAGGGGTAGAGATAGTGATTGGCAAAAGAGAGATGGCTACAAGAATGATAGGAGCGACCTATATGTCCCATCTGGAAATTGTGAATCATGTGCTGGTCAACCACTCCCACCCATGAAAGAGCTGATGAATAGGTTATTGCAAAAGGCTAATGTTACACAGCTAATCTTAAAGGATATTAGATCTTTATAGAAGAAGTCAGACGGTTGAGTCTCATTTTGTAGTGATAAAACAGATGGAGGAAAAAATGAGTCAGATGTCTACAAACCTGAATCCACGTCAAAAGGGTACTCTCCCAAGTGATACAATTCAGAATCCAAAAAATGATCGAAAGTTATGACAGTGACTACCTGAAGTGGAAAACAAACTGTTGATCCTCCCTTGCCCATAGTTGTTTATGAGCTGACCGAATCTGATGAAGATGATGCGGAGGTTATAGTCGAGTCTGAGGAAAAATATAGTGGTGAAGGGTCAAGTGAGAGGAAGTCTTCTGAGTTGAAAGCAAAGAACAAAGAGGTTGCACCAGTCTTAAAGCCCATGCCATTGCCTCCTCCTCTTTACCCACAAAATTGAAGAAAAAGGTTTACGACGGCAAATTTCACAAGTTCATCTCCATGCTAAAACAACTTTCAGTCAATATTCCTTTGGTTGAAGCATTGGAGAAGATGCCTGGATATGCTAAATTTATGAAGGATCTGGTGACTAAGAAGAGGATGGTAAGCTTTGAGCCAGATGATAATTTGCGCCATTATAGTGCAATAGCCTCCCGTTCTTTAGTGCAGAAGAAAGAAGATCTGAGAGCTTTTACTATTCTGTGCACGATTAGAGCGTTCTACTTTGCCAAGGCATTGTGTGATCTGGGTGCTAGTATAAATCTGATGCCACTAGAAGTGTTTAATTAGTTGGGCTTGGGAGCCCCCAAACTGATGGCAATGCATCTTCTTATGGCAGATTGCACAGTGAAAAAGCCTGTAGGGATTTTATATGATGTGCTTGTAAAAGTTGATACTTTCATCTTCCCTACGAACTTTGTGATTCTTGACTGCGAGGTGGATTTTGAGGTTCCTATCATCTTGGGAAGACCACTCCTATCTACCGGACACGCGCTTTTTGATTTAGAGACTAGGCAGATAAAGTTCAGGTTGAATAATGAGGTAGTTACTTTCAATTTCTGCTAGTCTATGAAGCATCATTACGATATGCGAGTGGTTTCTGTTATTGACATGGTTGATGAGGATCAGCTAATTATTCCTATTAAAGAGAGATTTGGTGTTGAAGCACTTGCAGTCATAATTATAAATTTTGATGGAGACGACATTGAAGAGTATGATGATATGGTTGAAGCACTTGCAGGTACGGGGTCTTATACCTATGCCCTGAAAAAGCTTGATTTGGACGTGAAGAATAGACAGACACTGCCTGCCAGACCATCTATTGAGAAGCCTCTAGTCTTGGAGCTCAAAGCACTTCTATCTCATCTTTGGTATGTGTTCCTAGGATAAAATGAGACCTTGCCAGTTATTATTGCTGCAGACTTAGTTGAAGGGTAGGTTGAAGCTCTGGTTTCTGTTTTGAAGAAGTTTAAGAGGGCCATTAGTTGGACCACCACAGATATTATTGGGATTTTACGTGGAATCTGTACACATAAAATTCAGCTCGCACCAGATTGTATTCTGAGTATTGAGCACCAGCGTAGGTTGAATCAGCCTATGCAAGAGGTTGTCAAGAAGGAAATTATAAAGTGGTTGGATGCAGGTTTGGTTTACCCTAATGCGAAAAGCAAGTGGGTGAGCCCAGTTTAGTGTGTGCAAAAGAAGGGTGGGATTACTGTAGGCCCAAATGGAAAGAATGAGTTGATTTTGATAAGGCCAGTCACAGGCTGGCACATATGCATGGATTACAAGAAACTGAATGCTTGGACTGAGAAGGACCATTTTCCAATGTCGTTCATGGATCAGATGTTAGATCATCTTGCTGGAATATGATGGCATTGTTTTCTTGATGGTTATTTGGGATACAATCAGATCTCAATTTCTCCTGAAGACCAAGAGAAGAGCACTTTCACCTATCCATATGGGACATTTGCTTTGAAGAGGATGCCTTTCGATTTATGCAATGCACCAGCAACATTTTAGCGTTTCATGATGTCCATTTTCTCAGACATGGTGGAGGACACTATTGAAGTATTTATGGATGAATTTTAGGTAGTGGGTGACTCTTTTGAAGATTGTTTGGATCATATGAGTTATGTGCTGAAAAGATGTGAAGTGTGCAACCAAGTGCTGAATTAGGAAAAATGTCACTTCATGGTGAAAGAGGGTATAGTTCTTGGCCATCGGATCTCCAAGAAGGGTATTGAGGTAGACAAAGTGAAGATTGAGGTGATTGAAAAATTACCTCCACCAGTTTCTGTGAAGGGGATTCGAAGCTTTTTGGGGAATGGTGGTTTCTATAGGAGGTTTATCAAGGACTTCTCCAAAATTGCTAATCCATTTTGCAAATTGTTGGAGAAGGAGGTAAAATTTGTGTTTGATAAAGCATGTCTAAAGGCATTCGAGTGCCTTAATGAAAAGTTGGTCTCAGCTCCCATTATTATTTCTCCTGATTGGTCTCAACCCTTTGAGATTATGTGCGATGCTAGTGGAGTGGCCTAGGAGAAGTCCTAGGCCATAGGCGCAAAAAGATTATTCATCCTATATACTACGCTATCAAAGCACTTAACCCATCCCAAAAGAACTACACAGTGACTGAACAAGAGCTGCTGTGGTGGTTTTTGCATTCGAGAAGTTCACATCCTACTTGCTTGGCACCAAGGTGGTGGTGCATACTGACCATGCAGCTCTTCGTTACCTCATGGCAAAGAAAGATTCTAAGACAAGGCTGATTAGATGGGTGTTGCTGCTACAAGAGTTTGACTTTAAAGTCAAGGACCAAAATGGCACAGAGAATTAGGTAGCAGACCACTTGTCTAGACTAGAAGAAGAGGCAATGTTGAAGATGAGTGATGAGCAGGAGATAAATGATTGGTTTCCTGATGAACAAGTGTTGGCTGTCTCTCAAGACTTGATCCCATGGTTTGAAGATTTTTCCAACTATTTAGCAAGTGACTTGGTGCCTCTTGATATGTCTGTTCATCAAAGGAGAAAATTCATGTCTGATGTCAAGAAGTATTTCTGGGGGAAGCCATTCTTATTCTGTATGTGTGATGATACTATGATCCGTAGATGTGTCCCCGAAGCTGAGATGATGGAGATAATAGAGGCTTACCATTCATCCCCTGTTGGGGGTCATCATAGTGGTATTTGGACTGCACACAAGATTTTACAATGCGGCTACTACTGGCTGACTATTCACAAAGACGCCCATGATTTTGCTAAGGCTTGCAGCAGATGTCAAAGGGAAGGAGGTATATCAAGGAGGCAAAAGCTTCCTCTTAATCCCATCCTTGTGATTGAGCTATTTGATGTTTGGGGTATTGACTTTGTGGGCCCGTTTGTGTTGTCTAATGGAAATCGACACATATTAATGGCTATTGACTATGTATCAAAGTGGGTGGAGGTGGTAGCATTTCCCAGTAATAAGAGTAAGTGTGTTACAACGTTCTTGAAAAAGAACATCTTTTCCAGATTCAGTACACCACGGACAATCATTACTGATGAAGGCTCTCACTTTTGCAACAAGATGTTTCAGGCTTTACTAGAGAAATATGGAGTGAAGCACAATGTTGCAACGCCCTATCATCCCCAGACTAGTGGGCAAGTGGAAGTCTCCAACCGCAAAATCAAGTCAATTTTATCCAAGACGGTCAATGCAAATAGAAAGGATTGGTCTCAAAAGTTAGATGATGCTTTGTGGGCGTACTGCGCTGCTTTCAAAACCCCAATAGGTATGTCACCATATCATCTTGTATTTGGTAAGGTATGCCATCTTCCGATTAAGTTGGAGCATAAGGCGATGTGGGCGTTGAAGAAGCTGAACTTGGATTGGTCAAAAGTATTATTGCAGTGGCTTGGGCAATTGAATGAGTTAGATGAGTTCCGCCTGAATGCATATGAGAGTTCAACCTTATACAAAGAGGAGAAGAAATTGTACCACGATCAGAAAATAGAAAAGAGAAACTTCCAGTCGGGTGACTTGGTCTTGCTTTCCAAGTTGAAGTCCAAGTGGATTGGACCATTCAAGGTGGTACAAGTGTTTTCTCATGGGGCCATTGAACTTGAAAATCATAAAGGAAAAAGGTTCAAGGCTAATGGACACTGGATTAAAGCTTATTTTGGTACAGCTGAGGAGCTCAAAATGTTTGAAGCCTGGAGCCTTGATGAATTTATCCCACCCAAGGAGCTTGATGAAGTTTGATTAATCAAGCAACATGCGTCGTGCCGTGATGTTAAATCAGGCACTGCATGGGAGGCAACCCATGGAATTTTCGTTTTGCTTTTTACTGTTGGACTTTTTGTTTTTGTAGAGTGTTTTGGCAAAGTCTGAGTAGCCAAAACACTCGTCGTGCCGCGACGTTAAATCAAGCGCTTCATGAGAGGCAACCCATGGACTAATGTGTGTTGAATTTGTAGGAAGTGGGGAGATGAACACATAAGTGCAAGAACTGCAGGAAAAAAGGGGCCCCATAGTCTCTGTGATGGGCCATCGCAGGTGCCACGCCCGTGGGACTAAGGCATCCAAGCTGAAAATATGCTAAGTATAGAGGACATTATGGTCTGTCCCATTTCCATGCCATACAGGATGGGCCGTCGTGGCTTCGACGGGCGTGGGGATGAGTGTGAAGCCACTAACATAGATGAAAAGAGCCACTGGCTCATTCCCATGTCCCATAAGATGGGCCGTCATGGCTATGAAGGGCATGGGAAATCAACTTCAGATGCCCAAGTAAGTAAAGTTTGACAGGCCGTCGCATGCCCGACGGGCGTTGCGTAGCCCACCGTCTAGGTCGGTCAAAGTAGGTCAACATTTTAATTTGTTTTAACTTTTTGACCCGATCCAACCCGGAACCCCATTCCCTTTTTCTCCGCGTCTAATAGGCATCTTGCCTTCATTCAATTGAAGTCAAACGACACTCATCTCCTTCCTCCTAAATTTTCTCTCTAAAATTCATAACTCTCTCTCCCCAATTTCACTTCCCGCGATCAATCTCCCCTTTTTCCCATAAACTCGCCACTTTCAACACTAAGCAAATCTCACACACACTCTGCAAGTTTTTTTTCAAAGAGTTATTGGCAACTAAAGAAGTAAGTAATTTCTTCTTGTAATTTGTCAATCTTACTTGATGTTTGAAAACAATAGCTATGGGTTCTTGTGTTGTGAATTTTTCATGATGATTAAAACCAAACCCTAGTGGTGAAAATTTGCTTGGTGATTTTGTGCGTGCATATAAAGTGAATGAAATGAAAATTAGGGTATGGGTTGATGATGATACTTGTTAATGTGATACATTTTTTGTTTAGGTGAGGAGAAAAGGAGGAGTTATGGTACTAAGTAAAAGTTTGAGGAAGAGAAATATTTATGTGTGCTTGGCTTGATCCTACGAGCCAGCAGACGGGTCGTTTAAGGCACGACGAGCATCGGTCAGGGTATTAGAAATGGCTCAGTGCTTGAAAAGCTTCTGGCCAGATTCGATGCCTGATCCAATGGGATGTCAGACCTCCCATGCCCGTGGCAGGAGCCCGTGGGAGGACAGCTGTCCTTAAAAATCCCATGTTCTTGCTCCGATGCCCTATCCCACGGGACGTCGGACCTCTCACACCTGTGGCACAGGGTCGTGGGAGGACTATTTCACCTGCACAATTCACTGGATCATTCTGACACCCTGTGCCATGGGCCGTCATACGTACCACACCCGTAGGAGTCCAAATTGATGGCTCTAAAAACACCACTGTGATGCGGGGGTCCAGAAAGCAAATGATACATCCATCAAGTCTCGACTAAAGGATCAAAGCGATTCTAAGGTAGAAGAGTGACTCAGACAACATACCCCTCGCCCGGAAAACCCAAAAAAACTGATAGTTACTCCTTCCCAGTCTGAAGAGGAAGGAGGCAATGCACCTACAAAGAAGGAAGGATCATCTTCCAGCTCGACTATGTCCAGTGCAGAAAGTGATCATGCTCCTCCACTAGCAAAAAGGGGCAGGAAATAGTTAACCAGGTTTTAGTGGCATGGAAACTGGGACCGAGTTGGGAGATGATGATGGTTCAGGGTCTGAGTGCAGTCCAGCTAAAGATGCGGAGGGTGATGCTGAATCCGACACAGAAACTACTACTCCAGAAAGGGAGACTCCTTTACCCTCTCGCCCTGGCGCAACACTAGTACCAGCTCAAGAGAGAGCTAGGTGGAATGTTAAAGGGGCAAAGAAGATATTTGATTACGGCCAGAAGATAATAGCAAGAGGAAATATGAGAAGACCTATCGCTGAGGAATGGAGGATAGATCCGTTCAAGCTTAAAAATTTCCCCAAGCTGGATGAATACTTTTGGTACTACAAGTTGGGCTGGACTAGTAAGCCACTTCCAGATTACCAGTCGACTCTTGCTAGAGAGTTTTATGCAAACTATGAGGTCATCTAGGAAAGTTTATGCAAAAAGGGCCAGAAGATTGCAGACTTTCCTGCTCTTGAGAGCATATTGGTAAGAGGTATCCTAGTCAACATCTCAGCTGAAACACTAAATAATTTCTCTTTGGGCCTGAGTTTTTGGTGACCACGAACACCTTTGACTATGACTATCGGGTTAAGAATGAAAATAAATGGACAAAGTGGTTGGCAAAGCGCCTGACAACGATTGGGACACCAAAATAGCTCGACTAGGACAAGTCGTAGATCACTAAAGCTTCACTGTCTTTTGAGGCAAAATTTTGGTGGTCCCTGGTGCGACATCGGCTCATACCGACAGGTGCAGATAATTAGCTAACTCTTAAACGGGCCATCCTAGTGGCTAGTCTGGTATCCAAGTACAATCTGAACTTTGGGAGAATCATCACCGAAGAATTTCGAGACAGAGTCACCAAGATCAGTTAATCTTACCCATTCCCCTACCTCATAACTGAATTATGTGAGGAAGCTAATGTTCCAAAGTATGAAGGGATTGATCATGTTGAGTGAGCCACACGGACACATCATTCAGAGAGGTCCAAAGATGAGACAAGAGTGCTGGGTCTGAGTGGTACATCCAAACCACAGGCTCACACCCTAAAGGCATATGTATCAACTCTGAAGTTGGCAGTGTCCCCTACGGCTATGCCCACCCCATAGGGTAGCCGGTCTGAGGACACCGCAGCTGGCCTATCTTCTTCTGCAGCACCTTTAATGGAGGAATCTAACTACCTCTTTGCTTTTCATCTGGAAAACTTTGCCAACAGAGTCCAAAGGACTATTGAGCTAAAAGGACAAATGCAAAAGTTTGTCGAGCAGTTTCAGCCGATTGTTAATGCATAAATTCAAAGGGCCATAGCACCTTTTCTCAATGTATATGTCTGGATTGATGCACTGAAAGATAGGGTGGAAGAGAAGCTGGAAGAAATGGGAGTGGTAGAGCTTACAAAACTCAAATAGCAGATAGCTGAGCTTAGGGTTGACGTGGATCAGTTTAAGAACCCCCACCTTCTCAGGCTAGGGCATCAGTAGTCTTACCACAGATTACTTCAAAGCCTATGCTTGACTTATGGCACTTTGTAGACCCCGAGATTCAGCCAGCCAGATGGGACAAAGAAAAAGAAAAGGAGTCTAGACCGGGCGAGGAAAAAGAGGCTGAACCAGAAAAGGAAAAAGAGCCTTCAAAGCCTTAAAAAAAGAGGAAAAGAAAAGAGAAGAACATCCAGAAAGGTGAAGCTCCACTTAACCCAAAATCTGAAAAGAAGAAAGAGGAGAGAGAAGTGAAGAGAGCCGGAAAGAGTTAGAGTGGGAAACAAAGGAGTCCCTGGTTATGCATCAGATCAAAGTTAATGGCACTGGCACGGGTGATTCAGCTAGTGGTGTTTGTGGAAATATGGATATACCTTCTTTAGACCCTATTGTGGGAGTTAGTGATGTTGATGCTACTCAGGCAGTTGATGATGTTGTTGAGAGGTCTACAGAGGCAGCCTTTGTTAGAAATAGGACTGCAGGCACCAATTTAGCGAGCCCAGTTACTACTACACTTGATGACCGCGCTTAGGAGCCACAGGTATGCCTTATATCCCTCATTTTACTATTTTAGAGTGCATTGGGGATAATGCACAACTTTCTAGATGGGGTAAGGGCGGTTATGGTCAATTGGATTATTTTTGTAAAGAGTTTTGGCAAAGTATGAGGAGACAAAACACTCGTGTCGTGCCGCGATGTTAAATCAATCCCTACAAGAGAGGCCACCCATGAGGGTATCTATATGGTATCCACGTCCTTGGGGTTTTCTTGCCTGTGTTCTTTCCCTAAGGACTTTTAATTTATGTGGACCCGCATGTTTAGTATAGGATGTATGTTTGTAGAAGTGAATTAGAAATTGAATGCAACCATGGTCTGATTTTTGAACTAATCTTGAAAATGGAGACCCCTCCAAATTTTTGTACAATAAGGTGTTAGAACTGACCTTGACGGATCTGTAAATAACAGCATGTATATAACTTAGATGAACCGATAGCAAGCTTATTTGTAGTCTAAACTCTGTGCTATGTGTGAAGTGAGTTGCTTAGTATTTGTTCTTGTTGTACTGTGCAATCTAGAAATTGTCTGGTTAGTCATGCTGTCTTTGTAGAATGGTTTAGTTAGGACATGATCATAGTCTGTTTTTGAATCAGTCCACTTCAACCAAATGACCTACCAAGTGAAAAGTAATCCCTTTGATCCCTGAATTTGAGCCTAAAGTTAAACCTTTTTGTAGCTAGCCTATTCACCTTTCCCATTTCCTATAAATATCTATTTTGGCCCTGGTCCCTCCTTGGATATTGTGCACCTCAACTCAGGCTAAAAGCCTTAGTTGAGGGTGGCTACTGTGGGGGAAAGTAGGAAGTGTTAGGTATAAAAAGATTGGGTTAGTTATAGAAAGAAGAAACTGAGTGTGGTTTGTGTGCTAAAAAGAAAAAGGAAAGAAAAGAAAAGAAAGAAAAATATGAATGAAAAGAAAAGTGCAAAAATGCAATAGAAGCCACACTCAAAGCTTTATAAAAGTAAAAAGGTTTGAAATAAAGAAGAACAAGGGGGGAAAACTGTAAGGTCTTAAAAGTGGAGAAAATAAAAAAGTAATTGTAGTCTCAAGGAGGGCATAGTCACTATTGACCCAAATGTACCATTCCCATCCCTATGACTACATTACAAGTCTAACAAAGTCCTATAATGATCCTAACTCAATTGTTTGAAAGCCAAAGCATCGAAAATAAGGGCAAGCCTATGGTATTGTACATATGCAGCTTGAACTTCATTGTGAGAGTGAGCGGACTCCCCATCCTTGTTTGTTCAATGAATATTCTGTGTGATTTGGGACTTCTTTGTTGTGAGGGAACTAGAGTAGACTGCGATCGCTAATTACTTAGTTCAAATGTCTGTTGTGTATGCTAGCTTACTCATGAATATCATGTTGTCACTCATGGATCCATTTTATGTTGTTTTGAAACTTGATAAAATGCACTGGTTTTGAGCTGTTGAAGAGTGGGTACTATTCTAAGATTTGAGAGGTTTATGAATCATGTTGCTGCTGTAGTTTCTGGTTTCCATCTGCTTAAGCATCGTGTTTAGTTTTGTTTTCATTTATTGCTTGAGGACAAGCAAACATTCTAAGTTGAGGGTGTTGATTTGCCAGGATTCTTCGGCACTTTCAACGCTTAAAACTAAGGATTTATGGGAGTTCTTAAGTACATTTTATTGGATTTAATGTCGTTTGTTATATGTATAGGGAAAAGTATTTAAAAGATTAAAGTGCCAAAGTATTGCAGTTTTCTGGGCAAATGGCATGCCCCTATCGGTGTCACATCTATGACATCTCATGGGACAAAGCGTCTGAATGAAGCAGCTAAAGGAGCTAAGGCATAGAAGCCTGACAGGCTGCCATGACGCCAGGGGAAGACACGACAGGATGTATCATAGCCCATCAACATGATCTAGGGGAGATGCAATGAGCCAAGTATGGGTGACGGGCATCCCTGATGGGCATCAAACCCATGAAGCCCCATCATAGACACCCGTGGAAACAAGGCAGGAAGATATGAGAAAGGCAACTACACCCGACGGGAAACCATGACGGGCATTGCAGCCATGACGGCCCATTATTGCCACCTGTGGAAACAAGGTAGGGGAACTGAGACCAAGACCTGAAGAGGCCTGATGGGCACCCACGATGTCCATCGCATCCACGACAGCCCATGGGGAATCTCGTCGGTAGTGCCGCGTCTAGGTTTCCTAGATTAGTTAGGATTTGGTTTCTTTTGTCTATAAATGCTTCCCCTTAGGTTTTATTTTCGGTTGTTACTCATTATTTTCGAATATTTACTACATTTTTATGTTTGTTTTGACTTTATACACAAGTTCTTGAGATTGAAAGATTGTTCTTAATTAATTGAAGTGTTCTTGAGATTTTCTTGAAGATTCCAGATTTCTTTACTTCTTCTTGTAAGTATCTACTGATGATTGTTCCAACAACCATTAATTATTTGCTTATGAACATGAGTAGCTAAATCCACAACTAGGATTGGGGGAATCATGAAGGATTAACGAAGTAGGCAAAGTATGTGATAATTCTAGGGCGGTGTTTATGCATGTATTGTTCTTCCCTTAATTTTTGTTGCTTTTTGACGGTTACAAATATTAGAACTCGTCTTATCCTTACTTGCTAGACCATAGAGGTAACGGATGGGAAAAGGGTTGTTCAACAACGGAGATTTGAGGCTATCAACCCTCATTTAATAGCTTGACCTTGTTCATAAATAGATAATCTAGGATCCAGGGTAAGGGTTAGTAAATCATACACCCACGGCCGGACCAAGGCGTGTGGTAAAATTCATCTATCTGTTGGACCAAGGATTTAGGTGAACCTTACTTACCGATTTTGCATGTTAAGCACCAAGCTAGTTTATTAAGTACAACGCGTTACTAAGTTATGATCTCATGGGGAACACTACCCTAGTCATCTCTCCCATTGATTACGACTCTAAAAACTGTTACATGTTAATTGTTTACATTCTAGTTACAATTATTGATTATTGCATAAAAAAAACCTTCATAGGGAAATAAATGGCTAATAGCGTAAATAAACACTAATCAACCATAGTCCTACCATATTTCTTATAGGATCGACTCCAACCTTTATTGGGTTCTATATTTGATCAATGACCACTTACGCTTCTAAAAAAAGGTGTAATTTGGGCGTTTCAACCAGCCTCAACCACTAGCTTAGAAACAAGATCTTGAAGATTTTTTGTGTACTAGCTCATCAAAAACATTGAGCTCCGCAAAAATTTTGAAGAGAGGATGAATCACAATGTATGGGAATTCAGAACTTTGAAATTCAGCTGGGGTAATTAGCAACCAAGCTAACCGAAAGAAACCCTGGAAGTCTGCCAAGAAATATCGAAAAAAATCCAAAAGATCAAGCACAAGTTATATCTTTGAGAAATGGCTAGAAACTACCTAATCCATACCCAAAAATGCAAAATGAGAAAGAGAAGGAACTTGAAAACCAGGAATCCAAGGAACAAGAGCAAGGTGAATCACTAAACAAGGGAGAGAAGAGGAAACAAGAATCACATCTACAAAAGGATGAAGGAAACCAGGAGATCATACTCCATTTTCCTCAAAAACAAAAGATTGGATGAGCAGTTTGGAAAATTCCTTGAAATCCTCAAACAATTGTACATCAATGTTCCTTTCACTGATGCACTAGCTCAAATGCCCTCATATGTTAGGTTTCTTAAAGAAATCCTTGCAAATAAAAGGAAGCTCGAACATCTTGGAGTCATTGAATGACAAGAAAAATGCAGTGCATAATCCAAAATATGCTCCTGAAGAAACTCGGAGATCCAGGGAGTTTTACAATCCCCTGTATTTTAGGAGGAATTTATTTTGATAAAGCATTGTGAGATTTAGGAGATTCTATTAATTTAATGTCATCTTCAATTTTCAAGAAGCTCAACTTGGAGAAATAAAAGTGACACTAGTTTAACTACAACTGGTTGATCAATCCTTGAAAAAACCAAGAGGTGTAATTGAAGATGTACTTGTCAAGGTTGACAAATTTGTGTTTCCAGCAGATTTCATCATACTCGATATGGAGGTACATAGTAAAGTACTGATAATTCTTGGAAGATCATTTTTTAGCAGTTAGAAGAGCATTGAAATATGTCCAGCAAGGACAACTAACTTTGAGAGTGGATGAGGATAGGGTGATATTTGATATGCAAAAAATAATGAAATACCGCGATAAAGAATCTTCCTCGTCATGTTTTGGCATTGATATAATAAATGAAATTGTGAATGACTACCAAAGTCAACAATTAGTTAATGATCCTAAAGATCAATTAACTGATACTGAGTTAGAAATAGATTAAGAATTCTATCGAGCACCTGGACAGGAAAACTTCTCTGAAGCTAATGAGGAAGAAATGAAATAGGGAAACCCTTACTCCTCTCTTGAACTATAAGCTCTCCCTCCCCATTTGAAATATATTTTTCTAGAACCTAAAGCATTTCCAGTCATAATTTCTTCTTTTAACAGGTGAACAAGAAAAGAAATTGATTAAAGTATTGAGAAGATACAAGAAAGCACTAGTATGGAAAATTAGAGACATAAGAGGAATCAGTCCTGCTCTTTGCATGCACAAAATACTATTGGAAGAAAATTCCAAACCAGTAGTGCAGCCACAACGATGACTGAATCCCCATTTAGAAGAAGTTGTCCAAAAAGAGGTAGTCAAACTACTAGATGCAGGAATAATCTATGTTATCTCTGATAGCAGTTGGATTAGTCCTGTACAAGTGGTACCAGAAAAAAGAGGAACGATAGTTACTCAAAATAAAAATAATGAGTTGATTCCAACTCGAACTGTCACTGGATGGAGGGTATGCATTGACTATCGTAGCTTGAATAGTGTTACCTGAAAAGACCATTTTCCTTTACCATTTATTGACCAAATATTGGAAAAAGTGGTGGGAAATAGTTTTTATTATTTTTTTGATGGTTACTCTGGATATAATCAATACCAATTGCACCAGAAGACCAAGAGAAAATAATATTTACTTGCCCCAGCGGGACATTTGCATATAGAAGGATGCCTTTTGGTCTATGCAATGCTCCTTCCACATTTCAACAATGTATGATACTTATTTTCTCAGACATGACTAAAAAAATATTTAGAGATATTCATGGATGGATTTACACTCTTTGGAAAAATATTTGGAGAATGTCTCCACCATCTCACATTGGTGCTGAGAAGATGTGAAGAAACAAATGTGATTTTGAATTGGAAAAAATGTCTGCTCAAAGTAGGAATCGTTCTTGGACATAAGATTACATCAGATGGAATTGAAGTTGATAAAGCAAAAGTTGAAGTGATTGCAAAGTTACCACCTCCAACCACGGTAAAAGGAATCAGAAGCTTCTTAGGTCATGCGGGATTTTATAGATGATTCATTAAGGACCTCTCCAAAATTACCAAACCATTGACTAATTTGTTGGGTAAGGATGTAAAATTCAAATTCACTAACAGTTGCTTGCAGGAATTTGAAGAGATAAAGAAACAATAGGTAAATGCTCCAATTGTCATGACACCAGAATAGAGTCAATCATTTGAACTGATGTGTGATGCTAGTGATATAGCAGTTGGGGCAGTTCTTGGCCAAAGAAAAGATAAAATATTTTCTCTCATCTACTATGCTAGCCGTACATTAAATGAAGCACAATTAAATTATGCCACAACCAAGAAAAAATTATTAGCAGTGGTGTTTGCCTTTGAAAAGTTCTGAGATTATCTCATTGGCTCAAAGGTGATAGTTTACATAGATCACTCAGCACTAAAGTACCTTCTTGCAAAAAATGATGCAAAACTAAGACTTTTGAGGTGGATACTTCTCCTACAAGAGTTTGAATTGGAAATTAAGGACAAGAAAGGCACAGAAAATCAAGTTGCCGATCATCTCTCTCAATTGGAGAAACCACTGAATGAGGCAGTTGAAATTCAAGAAGATCTCTCTGAAGAACACATTCTCTCAATAAAAATAGTTTCTAATCAATGTCTGTGGTATGTTGATTTGGCAAATGATTTAGCTAAAAATGGATCCCAAGCAACTATTCTTACTAGAATAAAAAGAAGTTATTGGCAGAGGTAAGACATTATTTTTGGGAAGACCCTTACATAGTTAAATTTTGTGCAGATGGAGTTGTGAGAAGATACATCCCAAAAACAGAGATGAAAGATATCGTGTACCATTGCCACGACAGAGCTGTTGGAGGCTATCATGGATCAAACCAAACTGCAGTTAATATTCTAGAAGCAGGATTTTATTGGCCCACCTTATTCAAAGATGCACGAGCATATGTGTCATTATGTGATCAATGCCAAAGAACGGGTAACATCTCGAAAAGAGATTAAATTCCTCTCAACTCTATACTTGTTTGTGAAATTTTTTATGTATGGGGTATAGATTTTATGGGTCCATTTCCTACCTCCCATTCAATTCAGTACATATTAGTGGCCGTAGACTACGTGTCAAAATGGGTTGAAACAATAGCCACTAAAACAAATGATGAAAAGCTTGTGTGTCAGTTTATTAAGAAGAACATTTTTACTAGATTTAGAACCTCGAAGGTAATAATTACTGATCAAGGTTCACATTTCATGAATAAACAATTATGAATAAATAATTTTTAACCTTGTTATCTAAATATAGGGTCACACACAAAATAGGCACACCATAGCATGCACAAACAAATGGACAAGTTGAGGTATCCAATAGAGAACTTAACAGAATTTTGGAAAAGACTGTAGGAGCCTCAAGAAAAAATTGGTCTGTGAAACTAGATTATGCACTTTGGGCCTATAGAATTGCATTTAAAACACCTATAGGAACCTCTCCCTTTAGACTCGTCTTTGAAAAGGCTTGTCATTTACCTGTTGAGTTAGAACACAAAGCATTTTGGGCAGTTAAGTCTCTTAATTGTGACCTAAATATTATTGGGAAGAATCGACTGTTGCAGTTGAATGAACTTGAAGAATTTTGGCAGAACTCTTACAGTAATTCCCTGTTATACAAAGAAAAAGTAAAAAAATGGCTTGACAAGATGATCAATCACAAGAAATTCAAGGAAGGTGACAAGGTCCTTTTGTACAATAGTCGCTTAAAGCTTTTTCCAGGTAAGTTCAAGTCTAAATGGACAGGTCCATATATAATCACTGAGGTTACTCCATATGGGGCTTACGAAATTTAACACATAAATATAGGTAACTGATAACACCCAAACTACACCTCTAATTAAAGAAGCGTAAGCGGTCGTAGTCAAATATAGAACCCAATAGAGGTTGGGGTCGAATCCCACAGAGAATATGGTGAAGATTAAGCCTTTAGTGAAGTATGTGACTAGTCGTCAATAGTTTCCGGAAAAAGGGGGGTTTTGTGTAATGAATAATAGCAAACAAAACAAATAATAACGTATGAGAATAAATCAGTAAGAGAATGAACTAGGGAAGTGTTTACCATGGCGTTGGTAACAATGTCGATCCTAGGCTTAATCGGGTTCTTTTTATATGCGTGTCACGATGTGATTGAAGCAATGGTATCGTCTAAACGTCTCTCGACCAAATAAACAAATTTCCTTTTCTATTCTCTCGACCTCGAAAAGATGTGCTTTTCAGATTTCAATCCTAAACATCAAGTAGATTAATCTAGTTACAGCATTAATCATTAGACGAGAGTTAGTAGTCTCGAATCCTTGTTGTTAATCAAGTTTCTCGGTTTTAATCTCTTTACTCAAGCAAATTAAACCTAGGCATGTTCTAATATTTGCAACCACTAGAAAACGTTAAATAATGAATGATTAACAACGTGACAATACATATATTGAACCCAACGCTACCCGGAATCTATATCGCTACGTTTGCCATGGCTCCCACAACCCTAGTTGTGGGAGGTTTAGTTACTCATGCTTGTAGAAGAACAAAAGAAAGCAATATTCATAATAAAGAAAAGAGATCCTTACAATGTATTGAAAACAATCTTTAATTAATCCAAGAGCAAGAAAAACAAAGATCCCAAGAACAATCAAGAACAAGATTGAAGAGAAGGAAACCGTGTGTAGCGCGTTTCCTCTCTCAAAAATCGCTCAAAACTCTCCTACAATTATTGGGTAATGTATGTAAAAACTATTGGAAAAGTGATATGTAAAATAAACCTAACATAGGGTATTTATAGGAGTCTAGGAAACAAATCCCAAAAACGTCAGGATTCCGCGTAGCGGACTGCCCAGGTGTGACGGCCAGGCTGACGGACCGTCACAGGCTTGACGGACCGTCGCCTGGACCGTCACCCTTAGGCAGTGGTGCTGCCTTGGTGTGACGGTTTGGGTGACGGACCGTCACACCCTTGACGGACCGTCACCTGAACCGTCACTCTTATCCAGAATGCTCTTTTTCGCGTATTTCCTTCTGTTTCCATGTTTGTCTCCATTTCCTACAAATATAACATAAAACCATCAAAAACAACGACGGTTGCTTGAAAACGTACGATTGTTCTTAGTTAATAGGAGTCGAAAGTGCCGTAAAATGGCGGCACATCAACACCCTCAACTTAAAACGTTCGCTTGTCCTCAAGCAACATGACATAAACAATTACGACGACTCAACTAAGAAAACAAACTCATGTCTCTAGCAACTCATGGTCATTCGAAACTTATTCAATTAAATCAAGCTCCCTCGTCGCACACGAATGTATGAAACACTAACTTGCAAGGATCCAACATGTCATTCCGATATGATAGAACATTCTACATACACACGCGCAGCTATCCTAATAATCAATAGACAATACAGACATCTTGGTGCCCTCACCACAAAGAAATCCCACACACAAGATTTGGGACTAGGTAAGCGCTCACACTCACAAACGATTTCAAACAATGCACATGCGATACCATAGGCTTGCCCTTACTATTCTATTTCAGTTCTTCAGAAAGCCGCTCAGGATCACTACAGGATTTGTTTTGGCTTGTAATGAGGCTTCGGGTGCTGGTAGGATACATTTAGGGGTTAGTGACTAAGCCCTCCTTGGAACTACCGACGTCTTATTACCACATAACTTACTTTGTCCATCCTTATTCACCTTTATATTTCCTTCTTTCTAGCTACAGGTGCGGCCTCTTTATTTTGACAATTCTTTTTATTTCTTTTTCGATCTTTTTCATCTTTTTTTTTTCTTTTCTTAGGCACACACCCGAATTTTCATTCTATTCACAACCAATCTTCACTATCCTCTTCTTCTTGTCATTCACCTCTATAGTAGCTACCCTCAACTTAGGCTGATTGCCTGGGTTGAGGTGCACAATGTCCATGGAAGGACCAGGGCCAAAACAGGGTTTACCTCTATAGTAGCCACCCTCAACTTAGGCTGATTGCCTGAGTTGAGGTGCACGATGTCCAAGGAAGGACCAGGGCTAAAATAGGGATTCAAAGTTAAACAGGAATGGTGACAGGTTATTGAAAGAACAAGGTTAATTATGGCTCAAACGGGGATCAAAGGGAGTATTTGCATTTGGACGGTCTTATAGGTTAAGTGGACTGCACACAAAAAGGGCCTGTGATCCTTTCCTAAGCAACCAAACTTCGAACTTAACAAAATAGACCGGGCAAGTTCTAGATGCATGCACAGAGTAAGAATTTCTGTCAATAATCTCACACTCACTTGGCACCAAGAAACTATATCGCTACCAACTATCAAACAACCGCTCGGCTTAAGCATACTCATTCTAATCATAACCACCCAATGACATACAAGGATCCAGACAGTCAATCGTTTCAACATAAGTACAAAACCAGAAAATTTTTAAAGGGGCCTCGTTTTTAAACAAGAAAAACGCCATGATGCTTGCTATAGACACTAAAAAAACAAAAATTTAAAATAACAACCTAAACATGCCGGTTCTACTAGATAGCACACCGGAGGGAAAAGAAACACGGCAACAAAATCCCTCGGTGGTGACTCACAGGTTTCCCCACACCCTCAACTTAGACTCATGCATTGTCCCCAATGCATCCATATGAAAGCTAAAAAACTGTGAGAGAAAGGAATACCTGTGAAGTCGATATGACTCAGATTCTGGAATGATGTTGGAGACCGCCAGGGTCTCCAAAACAAGAGAACTCGATGGAGTGTGGCATTCCAGCTTCCTTTTTGGGCTCCATCACTAGTCGTGACAACTTCTTCGCTCTTTTTTTGCAGATTCTCTTGCGGTGTTTTCGTTTTCTTGATCTTTCACCGCTTTCCTTTACCTGCTCATTCTTTTGCGATCGCGACTTTACTCTCATAACAGCTCGGGTTTCAACACAACCCTTCTCCTCAAGATACACATCCGCAGGGACTTCCTCAACAGCATTGATGACCGCGACCACCCTCATCTCACTTGGTTGCTTCATTAATTTGGACACATCGAACTTGACCACTTCATTGTTTAATTGGAAGGTCAGTTCGTTTCTCTCCATGTCGACCAAGGCTCTTGCTGTGGCTAGCAATGGTCGTCCCAAGATTATGGGAACTTCGAAATCCACTTCGCAATCCAAGATCACAAAGTCGGCCGGGAATATAAGCTTACCAATCTTGACCAGCACATCAGATAATATTCCCACAGGTCGCTTTACCGAACGGTCAGCCATCATTACTCTTATGGACGTGGTTTTAGGAGCTCCCAAACCCAGTTATTTATAGACAGCTAGCGGCATCAAGTTGATGCTAGCACCCAGATCACACAAGGCTTTCCCGAAGTTGAGCTTCCCAACAGTACAGGGAATAGTGAATGCACCTGGATCTTCCTTCTTTTCGACCAACGATCTAGAGGAAATAGCGCTGCAATGGTGGAGGTTGTCTTCCGGTTCAAAACTTACCGACCTCTTCTTTGTAATCAAGTCCTTCATGAACTTGGCATAACCGGGCATTTGTTCCAGCGCTTCGACCAATGGTATGTTTATTGAAATCTGCTTCAGCATGGTCATGAAGTTCAGAAACTTACCATCGTCAGCTTTCTTCTTCAAACGCTGTGGGAAAGGAGGTGGTGGTCGAGGCATCATAGTTGGAAGCTTTTCAGCTTCCTTGCTTTTCTCCGCGGGCTTTGGAGTTTCCTCCTCTACCGCCTCTTCATCATCCACAGCATCACCTTGAGTCTGAATTACCGGATGTGATTCCGGTAATATTTTTCCGCTTCTTGTGGTGATCGCCATACAGCTAGCGTCATTCCTCGGATGAGTCGTGTCACTCGGCAAGGTACCTGTCTTCCTTTGGTTTAAAGATGCCGAGATCTGACCCACTTGCTGCTCCAATTGCTTGATTGCGGTGGAATGTGACTCTACTACCTGACTCAACGTTGATAACTCAGTCCTCATTGCCTTTACCCCAGAGTCAGTCGATTCCACCTTTAGCAGCATCTTCGTCATCATGTTCTCTAGCTTGGAAGTCCCTGCCTCATTGCCAGCTTTGTCCCGATTACCAGGTGGTACATACAACCCACCTCTATCGGTGTTATTCCTCCAGCTACCTTGATCGCGATCTCTGTAACCATCTTTCTCATAGTGGTTGTCTCTCTGGTAGTTCCGACCTTGGTTTCCCTGGCCATTGGCCTAGAAACCCCCCAAGTAATTCGCCTCCTCAGTCTCCATACCTTGGGAACCCACCGCTTGTACCTTCTCCATACCTCCTGAGAACAAGTGCTTGGTCAGTAGGTCCAACTGCATTTTCAGATGCGCCATGTCTTGGTCGCGCTCCTCCTCTTTCCTACGCTGCTCTGCTGACATACCAATGGTATAGGTGCTAGCTGCAACCTCTGAATCTCGTGTGTGCCAGGCCCTGTTGGTTTTGGTGAGCCTGTCCAAAGTAGTTGTAGCCTCAACAAAGGTAAGACCCATGAATGCACCACCTACTGTGTTGTCTAACGTCGGCTTGGTAGCCGAATTCAGTGCCCGGTAGAATGTCTGCATCAAAAAGTTATCGGTCAACTGATGGTTCGGGCATTGTGTTATCTTCTTTTTGAATCGCAACCAAGTCTCGTGCAGTGCTTCGTGCGGTTGTTGCCTAAAGTTGCTAATCTCGTCCCTCAACTGTATCATCCGAGAGGGAGGAAAGAACCTTTCTAGGAAAGCTCCTCTCAACTCTCCCCACGTTGCGATAGAGTCGGGGGTCAGCTCTGTCAACCACAATGCTGCCTCATCAAACAGAGACAACGGAAACAACCTGAGCCTGATCGCTGTCTGACTCACGCCCGGTAGTTCAAACGACTTGCATATGCCCACAAAATTCATTAGGTGCTGGTTTGGATCCTCCCCAGTGACACCTCGGAACACTCCTCTCAAGTTCAACAGCTGGATCATCGTGCTAGTGATGTTGAACTTGGCTCCGGGCGGTAGCGGTGGAACAACAATGGCGCCCGTAGCGCCAGCTCCATCTAAGTCGAGATCCTTATCATTCCTTGCGATCTCATCCTGCAGACCACCAGCATTCAGATTTTGTTGGGCCTGCAGTTCTGCAGCGATCCTCGCTGCCTCTAGTTGTGCGGCCATATTCCGCCTCAATGTTCTAGCAAGCTCGGGGTCGTAAGGTAAAATTTGTTCCCCCGAACTTCAGATACTTGTCATGCACAACTGTGTACCCTGTCAAAGACAAAAACAACAAATAAACGTAAAGCAGGAAATTATGACTAAGAGTCAAATAAACACACCAGACTTAATTAACAACCGTATTCCCCGGCAACGGCGCCACTTTTTGATAACGCCCAAACTACACCTCTAATTAAAGAAGCGTAAGCGGTCATAGTCAAATATACAACCCAACAGAGGTTGGGGTCGAATCCCACAGAGAATATGGTGAAGATTAAGCCTTTAGTGAAGTATGTGACTAGTCGTCAATAGTTTCCGGAAAAAGGGGGGTTTTGTGTAATGAACAATAGCAAACAAAACAAATAATAACGTATGAGAATAAATCAGTAGGAGAATGAACTAGGGAAGTGTTTACCATGGCATTGGTAACAATGTCGATCCTAGGCTTAATCGGGTTCTTTTTATATGCGTGTCACGATGTGATTGAAGCAATGGTATCGTCTAAACGTCTCTCGACCAAATAAACAAATTTCCTTTTCTATTCTCTCGACCTCGAAAAGATGTGCTTTTCAGATTTCAATCCTAAACATCAAGTAGATTAATCTAGTTACAGCATTAATCATTAAACGAGAGTTAGTAGTCTCGAATCCTTGTTGTTAATCAAGTTTATCGATTTTAATCTCTTTACTCAAGCAAATTAAACCTAGGCATGTTCTAATATTTGCAACCACTAGAAAATGTTATATAATGAATGATTAACAATGTGACAATACATATATTAAACCCAACGCTACCCGGAATCTATATCGCTACGTTTGCCATGGCTCCCACAATCCTAGTTGTGGGAGGTTTAGTTAATCATGCTTGTAGAAGAACAAAAGAAAGCAATATTCATAATAAAGAAAAGAGATCCTTACAATGTATTGAAAACAATCTTTAATTAATCTAAGAGCAAGAAAAACAAAGATCCCAAGAACAATCAAGAACAAGATTGAAGAGAAGGAAACCGTGTGTGGCGCATTTCCTCTCTAAAAAATCGCTCAAAACTCTCCTACAATTATTGGGTAATGTATGTAAAAACTATTGGAAAAGTGATCTGTAAAATAAACCTAACATAGGGTATTTATAGGAGTCTAGAAAACCAATCCTAAAAACGCTCGGATTCCGCGTCGCGGACTGCCTAAGTGTGACGGCCAGGGTGACGGACCGTCACAGGGTTGACGGACCATTGCCTGGACCGTCACCCTTAGGCAGTGGTGCTGCCTTGGTGTGACGGACCGTCACACCCTTGACGGACCGTCACCTGAACCGTCACTCTTATCCAGAATGCTCTTTTTCGCGTATTTCCTTCCGTTTCCATGTTTGTGTCCATTTCCTACAAATATAACATAAAACCATCAATAACAACGACGGTTGCTTGAAAACGTACGATTGTTCTTAGTTAAAAGGAGTCAAAAGTGCCGTAAAATGGCGGCACATCAGTAACAAATTCAGAGTAAATGGGCACCGATTAAAAATATATTTGGGTGGAGGATATGAAAAACAATCTTCCACAACTCTCATCCAGTGATCCAAGAACTGGAATCCGTCTACCTGATGACGTTAAACTAAGAACTACCATTTTTAGTATCCACTTTTATGATTTGTACCTTTCTTCTTTAAATATATATGTGTGTGTGTGTGTGCACATGCGCGCATACACACAAGCATACACATATATATTATTGTGTACATCTATGTTTTAACAAAAAAAGAGAAAGAAAAAATAATAATAAATAAAGGAAGCAGAAGTTATGTAACTTGAATTGACAACTCTCAGCAACCAATATTTTTTTCTCCCTTTCTTTTCCAATCTTTTGGATAGGTATTGATAAAAAGTTAAAAGAAAGTATGGTATAGAGTCTATAGGCTGCAGAGTAGATAGATTTATATATATATAAAACCAATAAAATAAAATAAAATAGAATAATCAAGAAAGGAAGGAGAGAAACTAACTCATTTTCTTATATTATACAGGAAGTGACAACCTTGACAAAAACAGAGTGAGAAGTTATGTCTCTACAAATTGCAACAAAAAAATCAAGGTTGCAACTTACTAAAAGGGTACAATCTGATGAAAACTTAATGAGGAGCAGAGAATGAATTAAAAAGTTTTTAAAATTGAACTCTTTCGAGGCGGTGAATATGTCTATAAAAGTCAAATAACCTTCTTTCTTCACCCTCATCCTTTCACTTCTTATTTCACACACCATAACTTCACACCTTCTGTCATTTTTATATTCTAAGAAAGAAAAAAATTATTGTCTTCCTTCTCTTTCTCTTTGTCTGTCCCAGTAGTTTTTTTTCTTTTTGTCCTTCTCTTTTACTAAAAAATCTTTTAAAAATAAAAAAACAAAAAAAACCATGACAAGAATAGGTAACGCTACTTCTACTTCAAGAACAAGAAGAAATATGAACTTTGATAGGAGTAGATTCACTTCGCCAGAATCTCAGGACTTGTATGGCAATAATTCTCGATGAAGCTTCCTTAAGGAGAGAGATATGGAGTTCTATGATTGTAATGACCCTCCAGGTCATTTTCTATTTTCCGTGCTTTTTCAGCATTTCAAGTTTTCCCTCAGCGGCTTCAGGTCATTGTTGACTTGTCGAGACTGACGTTTCGGTGTCCAGGCTATTCGTTAGATCGTTATGACCATTTCCCTATTTTAGACCTTAAAGTTGGAAAATCATTGACTTCGGTCAACTTTCTTGGTTAACAACCTCACAATCAAATTCCGACAGTTCTGTTGGCTCTGGAATGGGGATTTTGGTCTAGTGAGACCATTGGTCTAGGTCAGAGTGCTTTCAGTTTGGTTTTGTGTGGCCTTATGTGTTTTGAAGTCAGTTTGGCTGGTAGGGTTGATTTTGGTCAACATCCGGAGAACACAGCCTCGGATGGAAATTCTGTCTGCATTGTTAGCTCTGGAATATCGACTTTAGGATAGGGGTATCCTAGTTCGGGTCTCGGGGCTTTCGGACTTGTTTTTGGGTTTTGAGTTTTGAGTTGGTTTTGGGCGTGGGGTCCACTTTTCATTAAAACGATCTCCGTTGGGAGTTTCATCAATTCTATTGAGTCCAAAAGGCCATTTCTAGTAGGGTAGCATGGTTGGTTTGTATTCACGGGGTTCCAGATGAATCCCGAGGGTCCATCGAAAGATTTTTGGACTTGGGGAAAATGCTGGTTCTTGCATTAAGTTGCAGGCCCTCTTGCTCTTCGCGATCGCAAGGATCACATTGCATTCATGATAGTCTGGTTTCTTGACCATCATATTCGCGAAGAGTGTCCTTCGCATTCGCAATATAGCCAGCTGGGACCCGTCTTGGCTTCCTCTTCGTGAACGCCACCTGGACCATCGCGATCGCGATGGTTGGGCCAGCTGTTCTCTGTGAACGCGAGGGTCTTGTTGCGATCGCGATGAAGGACCCCTGGCAGCTATTTAAAGTCTCAACTTTGTTTTCTCCTTTAAAATTCCAAAAACTCCAATGTTGAAGCTCCCAAGATCCTAATTTCTAGCTCCTTGCTTCAGTGTCCTGCACCCGGTAAGTTCCCTTGTCACCCCGCTCCTTCTTCCGTGGATATTCTTATATTTCTCCTGCTAATTTCTCTTGTTGGTAAATTTTAAAATTTGGGGTAATCCTTGTAGAAATTTGATCTTTTGGGGACTGCATGCTCTTAAGTTCGTGCAACTTATCTCCATGACGTGTTTCTCTTATTGAGGTTGGTTTTCGCCTTTAAATTCCGAGCTTTTCCATTTTAATCCCATGAATTAGTAGCACTTCAGGGTTGTTTTGGGCCCCAAAATGAACTTCGTTTGCCAAACTTTGGGCATGGGTTTTTTAACCCACCACGAGCATAATTGTGAATTTTGTTTTTTGTTTTGTTGCACGTGCCTCGAGGGTTATTTTTCCGACCTGATTTCCAGCCTGTTTTTCTGTATAGAAATATGGGTGTCATTCTTCTCGTTTTGACACCTAGCTTATGTTCTTGATAGTGTGGCATATTTTTGAGGTTGTTCGGAAGGGGAGGCACACAAGTGATGATTCGTGCTTGCATTTTAGCCTCAAGGTAGGTTACGGTTTACCTTTTAGACTGAGTTTAGTTAAATAGTATATATTTATATGTTACTGGAATGCTAGGTTGGATTTCAGATAGGCTTAGGCTTAAATCCTGTTTATCATGTTAATTGGCTATTTCGGGTTTTTAGCCTAGAACTTTATGTTATCCTTAGCCTAGGAGCTTTCTTCTTCTGTGTGACTAGTATAAAATCCTTAGCATGCTTTTAGGAGGCTTTAGAGGTAGAATAGAGTTTTTCTGTTGGTTTCCGCTTTTATTTCTGCTTTACCGCCTTATTCTATCGTTGTGTGTAACTGTAGTCCCGAGGCCATGGCTAGGATTTGGATGGAGTTTCAGGTCAGTTCTCTTAGTTTGGAGGGTATTCTTTCCCTGTTTGATCTAATGGTGTGATTTTTCTCTGTTTGTGAACATTAATCTCATATTGCATGGCATATCATTGGTATAACAAGGAGATGATTTTCAAAGGTTTTTGGTTTGAAAGGAGGCTCTACTACTGTTATGATGATTTTTTGGACTAAATCGAGCTATTTTGAGTTTCACCTTGGTTTTTAGAAGGAAAAATGAGGAAATACTATTTTCTGCGTATGTATATATTTATAGTCTGATG
This sequence comes from Jaltomata sinuosa, assembly GCA_003996215.1. Lineage (NCBI taxonomy): Eukaryota > Viridiplantae > Streptophyta > Magnoliopsida > Solanales > Solanaceae > Jaltomata > Jaltomata sinuosa. The sequence continues at coordinate 104,265 of QJPP01006927.1, forward strand.
CGGTATTCCGGACCCCCAATGCATTATTTTGGGTATTTTACTATTTCAAATATATATATATATATATATGCATAGTCCGATGCGATAATCTGGGCGCCCACTGCGGTATTCCGGGTTTATATTATATTGCATTCATACATGCATCATCGTGCACCACATTGCATTTGCTTTGGCACGTGGATTGACTCTGGTTGGCTTGATGTTGTTTTCCTTCCCTTTCTCTTTGGGTTTATTGGCATGTCTCCGGCTTTATAACTAGATTTAGGTGGATCCATGTATAGTTAGCTGCTTTCCTGTAATCTATTTATATATATTATCTTTCTGCGCTCGGTCGGCCTATGATGCCTACTGAGTACTCATTGCCTTGGTACTCATACTACACTCTGCATCTCTTTTTGTGATGAAGCACCTAGTATGAGCCACCCCCACTGATCTCCTATCGTTCGAGGCACATTGTTTTTTGGATCGCGGTGAGCTCCCGGTGCTTTTGGAGACTTTATATGCTTTCCGTCTTGTACATCCTGTCTATATTTTCTATTTTGGATAGATAGCATCTATTGTATAGCTATCCTTACTTTAGTTACTCTTGTACTAGTGACACCAGGTCCGGGTGGGTTCTCATGTTGTTTTGTCTTTTTGGTCACTTTAGGGCCATCTTTTGTATATTTTGTACATTGGTATATATATATATATGCTATTGGCCCTGTCTTTTCTTTATGTCTTTCGCATTTCCTTTGTTTAATTATTATTACTCTCTTCCACAATTGTTGGATTTTGGCTCGCTACCAAGGGGTTATATAGACGCCATCATGGCCTGATTTTCGGTCATGACAGAGTGGTATCAGAGCGCTAGGTTCACCAATCTTGCCAGTACAAGAGCAAAGTGTCTAGTAGAGTCTCGTGGATCGGTACGATGATGTTTATATCCAATCTACGAGAGGCTATAGGACATTCCTTAGGAAATATGTTATATTGTTTTATTCCTTGTTGTGCGCTATTAACTTGATCAAATTTTGAGTATCTTTGTTTCACTCTTTCTCAGATGGTTCAGACAAGATCTGCAGCAGGTGAGGACGAGGCCCCTATGCCTGCAGTTAAAGCCCCAGCTAGAGGATGGGGTAGAGGTCGAGGTAGAGCACAAGAGGTGGCGCCAACTCGGGCCTAGGCTAGACTATTGTCACTAGAGCCTGAGGTTAGGGTGGATGAGGTTCAGTATGAGCCAGAGAATGTGGGACCATCCCAGTATCCGACAGGTTTTGTGGCTACTCTAGTATTGCAAGACACCTTGGTTTGACTGTTGGGGTTCCTCGAGGGTATGACTCTACCAGTAGCTTTGCCGAGCACTCTGATTGGTTCTCAGGTTTGAGGTGAGGCTCAGACCTTAGCTCAGGCGGCAGCACAGGGTTCAAGAGCGCAGCCTGCTGCTGCGACTCCCAGATTTAAGGTATTACCGGTCCCTGTAATTTCTCCCCCTCTTCCAGCCGTGCCAATTATGTCTTTTGAGGAGAAAAAGATGCTTGGTAGGTTCTTGAGAATGGGTCCTCCGAGGTTTTTAGGTGCTTCTAGGGAGGATGCGCATGATTTTTTGACTAGCTGCCAGGAGAGGTTACATAATTTGGGGTTAGTCGAATCACATGGAGCAGATTACACAGTGTTTCAGCTGGATAGCCCAGTGAAGCAGTGGTGGAGGTCATATATTGCTTGCAGACTAGCCGGGTCACCTCCACTTACTTGGGATCAATTCTACGCAACATTTCTAGAGAAGTATGTGCCACATAGCATGAGGGAGCGTCTGATGGATTAGTTTGCTGGGTTAGAGTAGGGATCCATGACAGTGTCAGAGTATGAGGTTCAGTTCCATCAGTTGTCCAGACACGCCACTATGATTCTGCCCACCGAGCAAAAGAGAGTATGTCGGTTTGTTTGAGGTTTGACCTTGCATCTCTATTTGGCCATAAGGGTATGGTAGCATCGGGTCAATCTTTTCTGGAGGTAGTTGATCATGCCCATACTATTGAGGGTGTACTTCGCGAGACCCAAGGGGGCAGCAATAAGAGGCCCCGCCACCAGGGCAGTTTCAGCGGTTCACAAGGGGGTGGTAGGAGATACTATGGTAGAGGTCAACACCAGCAGCGTTTCCAGCTGACCCAGCCTGTTCAGGCGGCATTATTGCCTGTCGAAGGTCAGAGTAGCCAGAGTATCATTCTTACTCCACGAGGTAGACATTCAGGGTCTACAAGTCATAGTGGTCATTCTGATTCAGCTGGGTCTTCACAGCGGAGTACATGGGGTTAGGGTTGTTATGAGTGTGGAGAGATGGGTCACTTTGCTAGAAAGTGTCCGATGGCACAACACCCGAGGTGACAGGATCAGTTTGTTCAGGCCCCCAGGGCTCCAGCACCTCCAGCTAGAGGTGGTTCACAGGGTAGTAGGGGTCATCCCCAAGGTACTAAAGGTGGTCCTCAGTCCATTAGGTAAGGTGGTCATGGAAGTCGGGGCCACATGTATACGGTTCTGGGTAGGACAGAGGTCGAGGCTTCAAATATTGTGATCACAAGTACGATCTCTGTTTGTCATCAGTCTACTTCTACTTTGTTTGATCCGAGGTCTACATTCTCATTTATATTTTCTTATTATGCTACTCGTTTGGGGTCTGCTTGTGAGTCCTTGGCTATGCCTTTGTGTGTATCTACCCCAGTAGGTGATTCTTTAGTAGTGGATCAGGTGTATCGGGCATGTGTGGTGACTATCGTGTGGTGGGTAGACTTTGTTTTCCTTGATATAGTAAATTTTGATGTGATCTTGGGCATGGATTGGTTGTCTCCTTATCATGCGGTCTTGGATTGTTTCGCCAATACTGTTACTCTTCGGATGCCTGGTATCCCTCTTGTCATATGGAAGAGAGCCGATAGCCACATTCCGAGTGGAGTTATATCCTTTCTGAGCGCCAGCGGCTGGTTTGGAAGGGGTGCTTAGCTTATCTTGCCTACATTCATGATACTAGTGCCACTAGACCTCTTCTTGAGTCGGTTCCTGTGGTTTGCGAGTATTCGGATGTGTTTCCTTCTGATCTTCTGGGTCTTCCTCCTGATCGTTATATTGATTTTGGTATCGATGTAGATCCGGGCACCAAGCCCATTTTTATTTCTCCATATCGGATGGCACCTGCTGAGTTGGGGGAGCTTAAGGATCAGCTCCAGGATCTGTTGAGTAGAGGGTTCATCCGGCCTAGTATGTCTTCGTGGGGTGCTCTGGTTTTGTTTGTGAAGAAGAAGGACGGGTCTATACGTATGTGTATCGACTATAGGTAGTTGAATAAGGTGATAGTTAAGAACATATATCCGATGCCGCATATTAATGACTTTTTTGACCAGCTACAAGGTGCAGTGGTGTTCTCTAAGATAGATTTGTTATCCGGTTATCACCAGTTAAGTATTAGGGATGAGAATATCCCAAAGACTGCCTTTAGGACTCGATGCGGCCATTATGAGTTCCTAGTCATGTCCTTTGGGTTGACTAATGCCCCAGTAGCATTCATGGAGTTGATGAATCGTGTATTCAGTGCCTACCTAGACTCATTTATGATTGTGTTCATCGATGACATTCTGATTTATTCGAGGAGTAGGGAGGAGCATGAGCAGCATCTTAGAGTTGTACTTTAGACTTTGCAAGACCACCAGTTGTATGCCAAATTTACTAAGTATGAGTTTTGGCTTGAATATGTGGCATTCTTGGGGAACGTGGTGTCCAAGGATGGGATTATAGTAGATCTAGCGAAGATTGCAATAGTTCATGATTGGGCTAGTCCTACTTCTTCTACTGAGGTTCACAATTTCCTCGGGTTAGCAGATTATTACAGGCGGTTTGTGAGGGAATTTTCTTTGATAGAAGCTTCATTGACTAGATTGACTCAGAAGAATGTTCCCTTGCAGTGGTCAGATGAGTGTGAGGCAAGTTTTCGAAAGCTCAAGGCCTTGTTGACTTCAGCTCTGATTCTTGCTCTTCTAGTCGAGGGTCAGGGTTTCACCATATATTGTGATGCATCAGGTATTGGATTGGGTTGTGTGTTGATGCAGCAGGATTGGGTTATTGCTTATGCTTCCATAGAGTTGAAGTTTCACGAGAGGAACTACCCCACACATGACTTGGAGTTAGCAGCGATAGTCTTCGTGTTGAAGATGTGGAGACATTATCTCTATGGCATGCATTACGAGATCTTTACTGACCATCGTAGCCTTCAGTACATTTTTATCTAGAAGGATCTAAATTTGAGGCAGCGTAGGTGGTTAGAGTTACTGAAGGACTATGACATCTCTATTCTCTATCATTCAGGCAAGGCAAATGTGGTAGCGGATGCCTTAAGCCGGAAGACAATGAGTATGGGTAGCTTGGCTTTCTTAGCTACGGAGGGGTGACTTTAGATTGGGACATCCAATCCTTGGCTAATAGGTTGGTTTGACTTGACATTTCTGAGTCGGGCCGTATTCTTGCTTTTATTGAGGCTAGGTCTTCCTTGTTGGAGAAGATTCAGGCACAGTAGTTTGATGATGTGAGATTGAGGATCATTCATGACAAAGTGCTGAGTGGTGAGGCTAGGAAGGCGACTTTAGATTCAGAGGGTGTTCTGAGGATCGAGGCCATATCAGAGTTCCTAGAGTTGGTGACTTGGTCAGATTGATACTGGAGGAGGCTCATTATTCTAGATATTGCATTCATCTAGGGGAAGCTAAGATGTATCGTGACTTGAGGCAGTACTACTGGTGGTGTGGGATGAGGAGGGATATTTCGGCTTTCATATCCAGAGGCTTGAACTGTTAGCAGGTGAATTTCGAGCAGTATAGGCCAGGTGGTTTATCACAGAGGCTACCCATTTCAGAGTGGAAATGGGAGCGTAAATCCATGGATTTTGTAGTCGGATTGCCACGTACCTTGGGAATCTGCCAGTTCATACTTCCTACAGTTCTGCGAGGTTGGCTCAGACATTCGAGATATTGTCCGGTTGTATGGGGTGCCAGTTTTTATCATTTCTGACTGTGGTACTCAGTTCACTTCGCACTTTTGGCAGTCTATTCAGAGAGAGTTGGGCACTAGAGTTGAGCTTAGCACTGCTTTTTATCTGGAGACAGACGATCTGTCAGAGCGCACTGTTTAGGTTCTGGAGGATATATTCTGAGCCTGCATTATTGATTTCAGGGGTCAGTGGGACCAGTGTTTAGCCTTGGCAGAGTTTACATATAATAATATTTACCATTCCAGCATTCATATGGCTCCATTTGAGGCATTGTATGGTAGACAGTGCAAATCTCCGATGGGTTGGTTTGATGCTTTCGAGGTTAGGCTGTGGGGTACCAATTTGCTTTGTGATTCTATGGATAGAGTTTGGGTTATTCAGGAGAGACTTTGTACTGCCCAGAGTAGGCAGAAGAGTTATGCTAACTGGAGAGTTTGAGACCTTGAATTTATGGTTGTGACAGTGTGTTCCTTCGGGTATCACCCATGAAAGGCGTGAAGTGGTTCGGGAGGAAGGGTATGCTCAGTCCAAGGTTTATTGGTCCATTTGAGATCCTTTGTCATGTTGGAGGGGTTGCGTATGGGTTAGCCTTGCCTCCTGCTCTTTCTAGTGTTCATCCAGTGTTTCATGTTTCTATGTTGTGGCGGTACATTCTAGATTAGTCTCACGTGCTTCAGTTGGAGTCGATTCAATTGGATGAGTCTTTGGCTTTCGAGGAGGATCCTATTGCTATTTTGGACAGGCAGGTTAGGAAATTGAGGTCCAAGGAGATTTTGTCAGTTAAATATCAGTGGAGGCATCATCCAGTCGAGGAGGCTACTTGGGAGATTGAGACCGATATGCGGACCCATTATGCTCTTCTTTTTAATTTTTCAGGTACTATCCTTTTTCTAACTTTCGGAGACGAAAGTTCTTTTAGTAGTGGATGTTGTAATGACCCTCCAGGTCATTTTCCATTTTACGTGCTTTTTCTGTGTTCGAGCTTTCCCTCAGTGGCTTCAGGTCATTTATGACTTGCCGGGACTGACGGTTCGGTGCCCGAGCCATTCGTTAGGTCATTATGACCATTTCCCTGTTTTAGCCCTTAAAGTTGGAAAATCTTTGACTTTAGTCAACTTTCTTGGTTAACGTACTTAGAATCAAATTTTGACAATTCCGTTGGCTCCTGAATGGATATTTTTGTCTAGTGGGACCATTGGTCTGGGTCTGAGTGCTTTCGATTTGGTTTTGTGTGGTCTTGTGTGTTTTGAAGTCAGTTTGGCCGGTAGGGTTGACTTTGGTCAACATTTGGAGAAGATGGCCTCGAATGGAAATTATGTCAGCGTTGTTAGCTCTAGAATGCTGACTTTGGGCTAGGGAGACCTTTGGTTCGAGTCCCGAGGCTTCCAGACTTATTTTTGTGTTTTGAGTTTGGAGTTGGTTTTGGGCGTGGGGCCTACTTTTCGTTAAAATGATCTCCGTTGGGAATTTCGTCAATTTTATTGAGTTTGGAATGCCATTTCTGGTAGGGTAGCATGGTTGGTTTGTGTTCACGGGGTTTCGGATGAATCCTGAGGGTCCGTCAAAATATTTTTAGACTTGGGGAAAATGATGGTTGCTGCATTAAGTTGCAGACCCTCTTGATCTTCGCGATCGCGAGGATCCCCTCTCATTTGTGATGGTCTGGTTTCTTGACCATCGCGTTTATGAAGCTTGTCCTTCATGTTCGTGATGTAGCTGGCTGGGACCCAGCTTGGCTTTCTCCTCACGAACATAGCTTGGACCATCGCGATCGCGATGGTTGGGCCAGCTATTCTCCGTGAACGTGGAGGTCCTGTCACGATCGCGATGAAGGACCCCTGGTAGCTATTTAAAGTCTCAACTTCGTTTTCTCCTTTGAAATTTTGAAAACTCCATTGTTGAAGCTCCCAAGCTCCTAATTTCCAGCTCCTTGCTTTAGTGTCCTGCACCCGTAAGTTCCCTCGTCACCCCTCTCCTCCTTCCGTAGTAATTTTGATATTTCTCCCCTAATTTCCCTTGTTGGTCAATTTTGAAATTTGGGGTAATCCTTGTAGAAATCTGATCTTTTGGGGACTGCATGCTCTTAAATTCGTGTAACTCATCTCCATGACGTATTTTTCTTATAGATGTTGGTTTTCGCCTTTAAATTTCGAGCTTTTCCGTTTCAATCCCATGAATTAGTAGCACTTTGGGGAGGTTTTGGGACCCGAAACAAACTCTATTCGCGCCCAAACTTTGGGCATGGGTTCTTTAACCCACCACGAGCATAATTATGAATTTTATTTTCTGTTTCATTGCACAGTCCCCGAGGGTCATTTTTCTGACCCGATTTCCATCCTATTTTTTTGTATAGCAATATGGGTGTCATTCTTCTCGTCTTGACACCTAGTTTATGTTCTTGATAGTGTGGCAGCTTTTTGAGGCTGTTCGGAAGGGGAAGGCACATGAGTGATGGTTCGTGCTTGTATTTTGGTCCCGAGGTACCTTACGGTTTACCTTTTAGACTGAGTTTAGTTAGATAGTATATATTTATATGTTACTATAATGCTAGGTTGTATTTTAGATAGGCTTAGGCTTAAATCCTATTTTATTATGTTAATTGACCATTTCGGGTTTTTAGCCTAGAACTGTATGTTATCCTTACCCTAGGAGCTTGCTTCTTCTGTGTGACTAGTATAAAATCCTTAGCATACTTTTAGGAGGCTTTAGAGGTAGAATAGAGTTTTCTCGTTGGTTTTTTCTTTTATTTCTGCTTTACTGCTTTATTCTATCATTGTGTGTAACTGTGGGCTCGAGGCCATGGCTAGGATTTGGATGGAGTTTCAGGTCAGTTCTCTTGGTTTGGAGGGTATTCTTGCGATGTTTGAAATGATGGTGTGGTTTTTCCTCTATTTGTAAACATTCATATTCATATCGCATGGCATATCATTGGTATAACAAGGAAATAATTTTCAAAGGTTTTTTTATTTGAAAAGAGGCTCTACTAATGTTGTGATGATTTTTTGGACTAAATCGAGCTATTTTGAGTATCACCTTGGTTTTTAGAAGGAAAAATAAGGAAATACTATTTTCTGCTTATGTATATATTTATAGTCTGATGCGGTATTTCAGACCCCCGATGCATTATTCCGGGTATTTTACTATTTCATATATGTATATATATATATGCATAGTCCGATGCGGTATTCCGGGCGCCCGATGTGGTATTCCAAATTTATATTATATTGCATTCATACATGCATCATCGTACACCGCATTGCATTCGCTTTGGCACTTGGATTGACTCTGGTTGGATTGATGTTGTTTTCCTTCCCTTTCTTTTTTGGTTTATTGGCATGTCTCTGGCTTTATAACTAGATTTAGGTGGATCCCTGTATATTTAGCTGCTTTCCTGCAATCTATTTATATATATTATCTTTCTGCGCACGGTCGGCCTATGATGCCTACTGAGTACCCATTGCCTTGGTACTCATACTACACTCTGCATCTCTTTTTGTGATGCAGCACCAAGTACGAGCCACCCTCGCTGATCTCTTGTCATTCAAGGCCCATTCCTATTCGGATCGCGGTGAGCTCCCGGCCCTTTTGGAGACTTTACATACTTTCCATCTTGTACATCCTGTGTATATTTTGTATTTTGGATAGACAACATCTATTGTATAGCTACTCCTTACTTTAGTCTCTCTTGTACTAGTAACACTAGGTCCGAGTGGGTTCTTGTGTTGTTTTGTCTTTTTGGTCACTTTAGGGCCATCTTTTGTATATTTTGTACGTTGGTGTATATATATGCTCTTGGCTCTATCTTTTATTTATGTCTTTCGCATTTCCTTGTTATTATTAATATTACTGTCTTCCACAATCATTGGGTTTTGGCTTGTCTACCAGGGGGTTATATAGACGCCATCATGGCCCAGTTTTGGGTCGTGACAATTATCATGAAGGAAACAGGGCAATAGTCATGTTATAATGGATTCAATGAAGGGGATGGGCGCAGTATGTGCAACAGTTAGGGACTTATGTGATTCCCATTGTACAAGAGTTTTATGCAAATATGGACCCTCGTAATAATTCAACTTGGGTCAGAGCTAAAATTATCTTCTTCTCTTCAGATGTGATCAATCATATATATATGCTTGAAGAGATAAATGTCAATGATACCCAGATTACAATTAATAACCCCAATGTCAATGAAGTTGTTGCTGCATTATGTCCATATGGGGCAGATTGGGTATATAGTGCAAACGGGCAGCCGTTGCACTTTCGGGGAACTAATATGCGATGTATGCATCAAGCCCTGCTGTATTTTGTTAATTGTTGCCTGACACCAACATTACATAATAGTGATATTAGAATTCCCTGGGCTGCCTTGGTTCATGCATTATGGTAGAATTCTCCATTAAATGTGGGACGAGTAATCAATGAACAAATGAAGGTATGCCTGAATGAAGGAAATGAAAGGATGTTTTGCTTTCCATCTCTAATAGCTTGTTTGGTGGAAGATGCTCAAATCAACATTCATGTAGATGTACAGAGAAACCTGCCTAAATTACCTATTACATTAGCTTTACTGGCTAGCCTTTCAGTACAAGGGCAAGTAGCAGACAGACAAGTAGGATATGCAGAACAAGAACATGTGGATGTTGTACAAGAAGAAATTGGCATTGGCCAACAACAGGAAGACAGGGTGAACTTAGACCTGCAACAGCCAAGAAAGGTACGAAGAGGTCGGGAAGAAGGTCTTAACCGGCTTGAGGAACAGATGGGAGTGATTTTGTCACATCAGGAACATATGATGGCTAACCAGGGGAAAATGTAACAAGAAATTATTGGGATGAGAAACATGCAAGAAAATAGCTTCACATTTTCAAGTTCAATGATGTTTTCAATACAAACGCTGATAACGGGAATACAACAAACAAGAAGAAATGAAGGAAAAGATATGAGAATTAATAACTAGGAATTGAAATTATGGGCAACAAGGGGCTAAAACCCTCACCTCCCAATTGATTCCAACAACTAGATACTAATTCAACTCAACTAATCAAGGAAATCTAAATGAAATCCACAAGTGGGAGACCTTCGATTAATTAAGTAAAGAAGTTAAACTAACAATTAAGAGAGTCACCCTAATCACTCACTAATTCCTTAAGGGAATTACACTAAGTCTTACACTAGCAACTACAAGTTTTAGAGTATCAATCTTCAATATGCAAAAACTAGTCTTCCAAAATGAAGAAAAGCTACTACTTATACTAGGGAATAAGAAGACACTAGCTATTACAATTTTGCCCTTAATGAAGTAAGGGCCTTGTTTGGTTGCCTTCTTTTTGGAATTCTTGAATTCCCCCTTCCACCTCACTTTAATAGACCACCCACACATTGTATGCTTTCCTTTGGGATTCTTCAAGCTTCTCCAATGCTTCCCTTTTCATGAACATTGCTTGAAGGTCTTGGAGCTCTTTAGCTTGACTACGTGTGAAAGTCCTTGAAGGATAAGTGCCATCCAAGATAGTACCATCCATGCTTTCCAATCTAGTATCATCCTCCCCTTCTTGAAAATGATTCGTCCTCGAATCCAATTGATCACCTATAACACAAGGAGAAAGATCACTAACATTGAAAACATTATGAACATTATACTCACTTGGTAAGTCAATCATGTATGCATTGTCATTTATCCGCTTGAGCACTTTGAAGGGTCCATCTCCCCTTGGGCTTAGCTTTCCTTTTCGACCTTGTGGGAACCTCTCCTTTCGTAAATGAACCCACACCCAATCGTCCGGGTTGAAAATCACTTCCTTTCTTCCACGATTCTTTCGATTGGCCACCTTTGAATTGTTCTTTTCAATGGCCTCTTTTACCTTGGAATGAATGTTCATCATCTCCTTTGCTCTTTGTTCAGCATCTAGGCTCACAACAACATGGCTAGACAAAGGAGTCATAGTTAATGGAAACAAAGGTTTAAAGCCATAACATGCTTCAATTGGGGACATTCCAATAGAAGAGTGGAAAGACCGGTTATATGCAAATTCTATCAAGGGTAAATGGTCTTCCCAAGTGGTTGGGGTGCCCCTAATCATACACCTAAGCATGCTTCCAAGAGTCCGGTTGACTACTTCGGTTTGTCCATCCGTTTGAGGATGACAAGAAGTGGAAAACATGAGTTTGGTACCAAGTGTACCCCATAGATTCTTCCAAAAATGACTAAGAAATTTGGAATCCCTATCACTAACAATGGTTTGAGGGACTCCATGCAATTTAAGCACATTAATGACAAACAAGGATGCTACATGGGATGCATCATCACATTTATGGCATGGAATGAAATGAATCATTTTAGAGAACCTATCCACTACCACAAATATGCTATCATGTTTTCTTTTAGTCCTAGGAAGTCCCAACACAAAATCCATAGAAATGTCCATCCATGGACCACTAGGAGTAGGAAGAGGGGTATACTTACCTTGAGGCCGAGTCGTGGATTTGGCTTGCTTGCATTCGAGACATTGTCCACAAATCCGCTCCATGTCATGCTTCATCTTTGGCCAATAAAATTGTTCCATAAGGATGTCAAGTGTCTTGGGTACTCCAAAGTGCCCCATCAAACCACCACTATGAGCTTCCTTGACAAACAACTCTCTCCATGAACTCATGGGCACACAAACTCGCCCATTCTTGAACAAGAATCCATCAACCAATTGAAACCTATCAACCCGCTTCCCTTGACTAAGACAATCAAAAATTTCTTTGAAATCGGGATCCATAGAATAGAATCCCTTCAAGCTTTCAAATCCCATCATTTTAGAAGCCAAGGTGTTGACCAATACAAACCTCCTTGATAGAGCATCCGCTACTACATTCTCTTGGCCTTGCTTGTAGTTGATCACATATGGAAAGGTCTCAATGAATTCAACCCATTTGGCATGTCGCTTGTTCAACTTGGATTGCCCCTTAAGATGTTTCAAGGACTCATGATCGGTCCTTATCACGAACTCTTTGTGCCACAAGTAGTGTTGCCAATGAGCCAATACCCTCACAAGTGCATATAATTCCTTGTCATAAGTTGAGTACCGGAGAGTAGCTCCCTTTAGTTTTTCACTAAAGTAAGCCAATGGTTTTCCCTCTTGCATCAAGACACCACCTATCCCAACACCCGAAGCATCACACTCTATCTCAAAAGCTCTATCAAAATTAGGTAGTTGGAGTAATGGGGAGGAACGCAACATGGACTTCAATGCTTGAAAGGACTTCTCTTGTTCTTCCCCCCACACAAAGGTACATCTTTCTTGATCAATTCGGTTAATGGGGAAGCAATTGAACTAAAACCCTTCACAAAACGCCGGTAAAAGCTCGCCAACCCATGAAAACTTCTTACCTCAGTTGCGTTGGATGGGGTCGGCCAAGTCTTGATTGACTCCACCTTTTCTTCATCAACCTCTATACCACTTGCACTACCCACAAAGCCCAAGAACACTACCTTTTCAACACAAAAAGAACACTTCTTGAGATTCGCGAATAACCTTTCTCGTAGCAAAACATCAAACACTTGTTTCAAATGGCCTACATGCCCTTCGATTGTCTTGCTATACACAAGTATGTCATCAAAGTACACAACCACAAACTTGTTGATGAAGGGTTTTAGGACATGATTCATCAACCTCATGAAAGTGCTTGGAGCATTAGTCAAACCAAACGGCATCACAAGCCATTCATACAACCCAAATTTTGTTTTGAAAGCCATCTTCCAGTTCATCACCCGGTTTCATTCGAATTTGATGGTACCCACTCCTAAGATCAACCTTTGAGAACACACTTGCTCCACAAAGCTCATCCAACATGTCATCAAGTCTAGGAATTGGATGCCTATACTTGATTGTAATCTTGTTCACGGCTCTACAATCAATGCACATTCTCCAAGTACCATCCTTTTTGGGAACAAGGATAACCGGTACGGCACACGGGCTTAGGCTTTCTTTGATCAATCCCTTTTCAAGGAGTTCTTCCACTTGCCTTTGTAGTTCCTTGGTCTCTTCCGGATTACACCTATAGGCTGGTCGGTTTGGAATTTGTGACCCCGGCACAAAGTCAATTTGGTGCTCAATTCCCCTCAAGGGTGGTAGTCCCGCGGGCATCTCATCCGGAAATAGTTCATCATAGTCCTGTAAAAGAGAAGAAACAATACTAGGCAAAATGCTAGTATCTTGGTTAGCATGCAATAAAAGATTGGTGTTGACAAGGCACACTAAAAAGCATTCCTCATCCACACCTTTTAGACAATTGTTTGGCTTGGCTATCATACACATGTTCTTCTTATTTTTAGCCAAGTCACTTCCCTCCTTTGGAACAATGGTGGAACTTTCACCTTCACTCTTCGCTTCTTCCACCCTTATTCTCTCCCGAAGCTCCTTCATAGCCCGATAGTCCTCACTCACTTGGTATAGGGTGAGAGGTGCAAGTACATATTTCTTACTGTCAATCACAAAAGCATACTTGTTGGTCCTTCCATAGTGCACAACATCTCTATCAAATTGCCAAGGCCTCCCCAATAATACATGACAAGCCAACATGGGTACCATATCACAAATCAACTCCTCATTGTACTTGCCCACACTAAATCGAATACTTGCTTGTTTGAGGACCTTCATCTCTCCACTCTCATTGAGCCATTGTAGCTTGTATGGGTTGGAATGCCTTCTTGTTGGAATTTGCATACGCTCCACCAAAGAACTACTTACCACATTAGTGCAACTCCCACTATCAATAATCAAAGAACACACCTTATCTTGGATCTTGCACCTAGCATGAAATAGATTCTCCCGTTGGTCAAGTTCTTCTTTGGCAAGGGCTCCCATAATTCTCCTCACAACACATGAAAGGTTGGTATTTACCTTCAACTCTTCATTATCATCAAGTAGGGGTTGCCCCCTTTCCATGAAGCAAGCAAACTTTACCCTCTCATCCAACCTTTCTTCCTCATCCCCCGAAGCTACTCTCTCCCCTTCACCTTTATCCCCTTCTCCCTCACTTCTTTCATCATGCTCATCTTCCTCATCGGTTTTATACCCATCACGAAAAGCAACAATTATCCTTCTATTAGGACACTCACTAGCAATATGTCCCCTCCCTTGACATCGAAAGCATTGGATGGTAGAGGGTCGAGGAAAGTTGGGTTTTTCAAAGTTACCTCCTTTCGACTTGTCATTCCCTTTGACTT